>JACEEZ010013025.1:142500-150000 GCA_016584305.1 Chionoecetes opilio | reverse complement strand
CTCCTCTCTCCGTCACTCCACTTTCGATTCCCACTCTCCTCCATCAACTCCCTTCACCTTTCCTCTTCACCCTGTTGAAAGTCCTCGCTTTTCCTGGTTGCAGCTGTTTTTGTTATAATATCTTATTCTTTATACTTCCATTCCCCTCTCCTTCCCCTCGCCATTTCCTTGCTTTCCGTCACGTCTCTTCATCACCCTCGCTTGACACTTCCTAAGGCCGTAGCCTAAGACATCCTCATCATATAGTTTCCCCTTCTAACATAGTTTCCAAACGTAATTATAGTTTTCATTTCTTTTTCTCTGTGATAATTTTATCTTTTCGTCTCTGCCTGGATACATTACATTATTTTTGGCCCTTTTTTCACCTGTGTCGATGATTGAGTTTATAGTATATGCATGGTTAGTTTTTTTTCCTTGATACAAAAAATGACTCGATTGTGAACTACTGTGTATGTATTTTTTTTTTTTTCTTTGTTATGCTCTAGTTTGTAATGTTTTGCTATGATATGGAGTGGAACGAGGTGAAAATATTAACATAGACATGAGTACCGTGTCCAAATGTATCTGTAATCAAGTTTGGTTAATTTTATTTTTTTATTGCATATTTTAATGTTTTTTTGGATATACGCAAATGTCAAAATAATAATGTAGTGTAATAACGGAATTTCTGTGCATGACTTAATGACTTACCAAAACCACCGACTATGATAAAAACTTGATTATAAGTCTAGAAAATAAGACAAAAGGTTAAGATATAGAGAGTGAGCGAGTAGGCCTAACGTATAAAACTATGTCTATACGCAATGAAGTTTGGCTAATTAGATCTATTCTGCGTTTTTTTATGTATTTTGGATGCACGCAAATTACAAAAAAAAAATTGTAATCACGGAATGCCTGTGGCTGCCTTTTTTTTTTTTTTTTTTTACACTGACCGAAGTAAATAACAAAACTGTAGATGTTAAGAACAGAAAAATTGAATGTTTAAGATATATAAAGTGAGACAGAATAAGTCCTTTAGAAGTTTAGCCTGACATAATCTTTGTGTTCCGTCACACAAACCAGTGAAATGATGCACAACATTGTTTTTAGTTTTCCACCTTTTTTCTACGACTTAAATCTTTTCAAGAGAGGAGCAACAAGACACCTCCCGAACTAAACTGGCCCACCCCCATTTTTATATATATTCATTTTCGGTCTTCTTTATAGAGACTGACAATATAAGCAGGGTTTTTCTTTTTTGTTTTGTTTTGCCCTTGTATTGGTCAGTCCTTTGTGATGTAAACAAAAAAATACACGCTAGGAACAGCAACAAATAATATAAACATGAGGCAGGAATCCTTTGAGTGAGAAGCGATAACGAGGCAGGCACTGAGGCAGGCACTGAGGCAGGGACTGAGGCAGGTTACTGAGGCAGGCAGGGACAGGTGTTGACTCGGGGTCCCTCCTCAGTGCAGGTAATTAATGGCCCTTCGCTGTCCCTAATGGATGGCCGCCTAATGACTTCATGGGGCTGCGCAATTACTCCGTCTCCAGGGGTCTTTAAGGGTGGGGGAGGGAGGAGGAGGGGGTAGGGGGAGGAGGAGGGGTTCTTAAAGGTCTGGAGGGGAAGGGGTAAGGGGGAAGAGGGAGGGGAAGGGGTGTTTACGTGAGCCAAACTCCTGATAAGTCTTGCATTGAACCTCCTCCCGTATACTAATTAAGGATAAATTAGTCGTATTAGGACATGGATTGATTACCTGTTTATGTGTGTTTGTGTCACTGTGTGTGTGTGTGTGTGTGTGTGTGTGTGTGTGTGTGTGTGTGTGTGTGTGTGTGTGTGTGTGTGTGTGTGTGTGTGTGTGTTAATTTGGGTATGGGTACATTCTCCTCCTGTCTCGATTATTTACTTTTTCTTTTTCCTTTTTCCCTCTTTCCCTTTCTTTACTTGCATTAATTTCTCCCGCCACTCCATCTGTTCTTCCATCCTTAACGTTCCTCCCATTCATCCTCTCCTATGCACTCTGTTCCTTTCTTCCTCTTTTCCTCCTATCCTCTTTACATTTCCTCATTTCTCCTTTCCTTCCTCTCATCTATCTTTTCTTATGTTCCTTCATTCCTCTCTGCCTCCCAACCTCTTTACCTTCTCTCATTCCTTCCTTCTCTTCCATCCTTTCATCTAGCCTTTCCTCTACCCCTCCTTCCTACCCCTCCCCTTCCCTCCTCCTCCTCCTCCTCCTCCTCCCCTACCCCTCTCCTCCACCTCCTCCTCCCCTCTCTCCCTTTCCCCTCCCCCCGTGTACCCCCGTGGCGGTGGTAATGCAACAACCCTCCGAATATTGGCGTCGATACAAAAGCGATGCCTCAAGCGATGGCGGGAGTTGATGTGAGAGGACAGGACTTTATTGTGAGTGGTAGCAGCCGGCCGCGTCCCTTTAAACCTCCACCTCCACCTCCACCTCCACCTCCAACCACTGACCCAAACACTACCACTACCACTACCACTAAACGCTGACCCTACCAAGTAAAAACAAAAAAACTAATATAAGTCTCTCTACCACAGTCATAGTTACATTCTTTACCCTCAAAACAAATTTTTCTTCAACGGTGATATCCATTTACCACATCTAGGTCAGTCCGTCACTTCAGCTTTAGGGTCTCTGTTAGTAATGGTTCTGGTGCTGTGGTCTCTCTTTGCTCTGTGTTAAAGGGCTGCTTGAATCCCTTGAGGCCCAGAACGTAATTTCCATTGTAATTTAGATACTGACGATTTTAAGTGAATATAAACATTATTTAATAGATATGACCTGTTTAGTATCCTTGTCGACTAAATAACTTGGTACATTCAGTTACTTTTCGTAATTTTACAGCTAACAACAGACGATTTTATATAGCAAAGGAAAGATCTGGACGTGAAGGGGTTAATGGGATGGGTGTAATGTACTGGAAGTGATGTCAGTTTGTCCATTGGTGAATATAATTATTGGAGTTCTAAAAGTTCTCTGGATGAAGCATTAGTCTTAATTAATGGAGTGCGGTTCAGTGGCCTTCTGTGCCGAGCGCGTTCATGTATTCCGTCCTTAAATGTGTAGTGTGTACTTGTGTGCAGCTGTTAGGAGACTTTGACAGGGGTAATGGCTATCATGGTTTTATCCACTCCATTTAATATTAGCATTATTTAGACAGAAGTGGCATTAAAGTGGCCTATTATCATTATTATTATCATAGGAAAAAGGTCGTAATAAGAGTTGTACTTTATGTAATTGTGAGGAAATTTAGACGTACGTAATGGCTGTGATGTCTTTTTCCACTCCATTTATTATTATCATTATTATTATCATACACAAAAGCTTGTAATAAGTGTCGTAATTCATGTAAGTGTATGATTGCTAAAGAACTAGTAACCTTTTATTCCGTCCTCCTACTCAGTAATTCCAGGAGTCAAAAGTTCAAGTCCGATACTGTTTTTTTAACGAGGTGAAAGATCCTGCCCCCTTGTTGCTTACTGACTGATAGTTGATGCCAGGAGAAGGAAAAACTACGCTTCTTCTAAATTTCAGCTGTATTTCATCATAGTTAACCATATCATCAGGTAAACATAGGCATAACATTAAGCATGAGACCTTAAGATAGAAAGGAATTTTTGTCTCGGTAAAACAAATAGACTATAATTACTGTAGTTAACCCCTTCACGCCCAGATCTTTCCTTTGTAATAAAAAATTGTCTGTTGTTTGTTAGCCATAAGATTACGAAAAATTGACTTAATAATAACAAATAAGCTAGCGGACAAGGATACTAAACAGGTCATATCTATCAAACATTGTTTATATTAATTCAAAGTCGTCTATTGGTGGCCAAATTATAATGGAAATAACGTTCTGGGCCTCAAGGGGTTAAAAGGTCGCAAGATGGAATTTTCACCTTGGGAAAAAAAAGAGACTATTAATACTGTAGTTCAAAGGTCGAAAGGTTGTAATGAGAGACGTACGACATGTCAAATTACACAATACTGAAGAACCTGCAACTTTTTCTTCCGTACTCCGCGTTAGTCACTCCGGCGGTCAAAGGTCAAAGTACTAGAAAGTCAAAGGGCAGGAAGAAGAGTTTTAATTGGACGCTGAATAACTTTTACATCATTCTACTGCGTTATTACTCAAGCGTTCTGGTGATCTATTTTATTTATATTTCTATAACGGTTTGTGCGACTGTCATAGGCGAAGGGTCGGAGTTGACAGACACAACAAGATGTAGAGTCCCTGCATTCGGTCAGTGGTTCGAGTCCACCAAGTTCGTTCTGGCGTGGTGGCGCTTTGTATAGTCAATAACCTTGTAGTTGGTACTTACAAAGTGTCTAGATAGGATCAAAGTATCTTATATCTTATCTGACACAACAAGATGAAGAAAAGCTGTTATGAAAGATATACTTCAATTGACCTACATCTACGAAATTTTATTATCAGTTTTAGGAAAGTGTGGAAAGGCACTGTTTTCTACGTATTTTATGTGTTACTGTCTTTTTCGATACTCCTTTGGGGGTGTTGACTTGTCCAGAATTAATTTTCATATCTTTTTATTATATTTATTATGAGTTATTGATGTATATGAGCTGCCAAAGGAAGGGGATGGTATAGTAAAGAGTGATATAGAGTGTGGCGATGTAACGAAGTAGGCAAGAGGAGGACAGCAGCGTGGTCATTATTTAGGTTTATTGACTATGATTACCCAACTACTTGCCTGCCAGTCCAATATATCTGCCTGTGTGTGTGTGTGTCTGTGTGTGTGTGTCTGTGTACCTGCCTGTCTGTCTGTGCGTGTTCGTCTGTATCTATCTATGTCTGCCTGCCTGCCTGCCTGCTTGCCTGCCTGCCTGCCTGCCTGCTTGCCTGCCTGCCTGCCTGCCTGCTTGCCTGCCTGCCTGCCTGCCTGCTTGCCTGCCTGCCTGCCTGTATCTGTTTTCCTATCTCTCCCTGTCTGCCTGTTTAAATGTCTGGTTGCCTATGCGTTCAAAAAAGCGTTGAGTCACATCACATCAGTCACAAAGAGAGAGAGAGAGAGAGAGAGAGAGAGAGAGAGAGAGAGAGAGAGAGAGAGAGAGAGAGAGAGAGAGAGAGAGAGAGAGAGAGAGAGAGAGAGAGAGAGAGAGAGAGAGAGAGAGAGAGAGAGAGAGAGAGAGAGAGAGAGAGAGAGAGAGAGAATGTTTCAAGTCATTCTTCCTATCTCGTTGCAATATAAAATTAATGGCCTCGCATTGTTTACTTTTAATTGCCAAGTATCTGGTTCCTTGCGCTCCCCTCCCCTACCACAACCCTTTTTTCCTTCCACCCTTCCCCACCCTTCCCTCACCTGCCTCCACCAACCCTTCCACACCTCCTTATGGCCTTTAAACTTTATAAACGGCTTGGGAACATGTGGGAAATTAAGTTATCTTGTGGTTTTTAATGTTTTTTTACGAGCGAGCGCGAAGCGCTTGTGAGTCCTCGGTGGATACAGATTTTTTCTAACTTGAGCGGCCAACCCGACCCGGCCCGGCCCGACCCAACCCGACCCGACCCGACCGTCACGCTTTTCAGGAGCTTATATCTTTGGAATCCCGCTTCCGATTGACGAGCAGTCTTCGCCATCTGATAGCCCCATTCAATCCCTTTTGTGCTTGACATGTTTTGTCTCACGTGAGGGGTCAGCATGGCGCGTGGCGCGTGCCGCGTGTGGGGTGTCAGACAACGTTATCCTGCTATAGCTGAGAAACAGCTGTACCGACTAAGTTGAAATTTGGTGTGTGGCTTGAGACCACACACCTAGCAATGTCACACAGGTCAAACTCCGGGTGACGCCGCACGTGCGCACGTGCGGCGGGTTTCTACGGGCTCGCTCGTCCCTCGCCGATTAAGGCGTCTTACTGGTTTCAATATTTTGCGATGGTGGTGGGTTTGGTGGTGGTGGTGGTGGTTCTGTATCTGTTTTAAGGTGTGTGGTGTGTGTGTGTGTGTGTGTGTGTGTGTGTGTGTGTGTGTGTGTGTGTGTGTGTGTGTGTGTGTGTGTGTGTGTGTGTGTGTGTGTGTGTGTGTGTGTGTGTGGAAGGTTTTTGGTATGATTTATTTTATTGGTGTCTGTTTGGTGTTGATGGTATGGGTGGTGTAGGTGGTGGTGGTTTAGGTGGAGAAGTAGCAGTACTATGAGGAGTGTGGAGTAGTAGTAGTGGTGGAGGTGGAGGTGATGGTGGAGTTTGAGTAGCATCGTGTGTTAGGTTAGGTTAGGTTAGGTTTTTGGTGGTGTCCTTGGTTTGTGGTGGTGGTGGTGTTGGTGTTGGTAGCGGTGTAGTTGGAGTAGGTGGAAGTGGAGGTGGAAGAGTAGCATCGTGTGTTTAGTGGGCGAGAAGGCCGTCTGGCGTTCGTACTCCCGTGCACAGGTTTTCTTGCAGAGGTTTTCTTGCGGAGGTTTTCTTGCAGAGGTTTTCTTGCAGAGGTTTTCTTGCAGAGGTTTTCTTGCAGAGGTTTTCTTGCACAGGTTTTCTTGCAGAGGTTTTCTTGCAGAGGTTTTCTTGCAGAGGTTTTCTTGCAGAGGTTTTCTTGCAGAGGTTTTCTTGCAGAGGTTTTCTTGCAGAGGTTTTCTTGCAGAGGTTTTCTTGCACAGGTTTTCTTGCAGAGGTTTTCTTGCAGAGGTTTTCTTGCAGAGGTTTTCTTGCACAGGTTTTCTTGCAGAGGTTTTCTTGCACAGGTTTTCTTGCACAGGTTTTCTTGCAGAGGTTTTCTTGCAGAGGTTTTCTTGCAGAGGTTTTCTTGCAGAGGTTTTCTTGCAGAGGTTTTCTTGCAGAGGTTTTCTTGCAGAGGTTTTCTTGCAGAGGTTTTCTTGCAGAGGTTTTCTTGCAGAGGTTTTCTTGCAGAGGTTTTCTTGCAGAGGTTTTCTTGCAGAGGTTTCTTGCAGAGGTTTTCTTGCAGAGGTTTTCTTGCAGAGGTTTTCTTGCAGAGGTTTTCTTGCAGAGGTTTTCTTGCAGAGGTTTTCTTGCAGAGGTTTTCTTGCAGAGGTTTTCTTGCAGAGGTTTTCTTGCAGAGGTTTTCTTGCAGAGGTTTTCTTGCAGAGGTTTTCTTGCAGAGGTTTTCTTGCACAGGTTTTCTTGCAGAGGTTTTCTTGCAGGGTTTTGCAGTTCTGCAGAGGTTTTCTTGCAGAGGTTTTCTTGCAGAGGTTTCTGCAGAGGTTTTCTGTGCAGAGGTTTTCTTGCAGAGGTTTTCTTGCAGAGGTTTTCTTGCAGAGGTTTTCTGCAGAGGTTTTCTTGCAGAGGTTTTCTTGCAGAGGTTTTCTTGCAGAGGTTTTCTTGCAGAGGTTTTCTTGCAAGGTTTTTCTTGCAGAGGTTTTCTGCAGAGGTTTTCTTGCAGAGGTTTTCTTGCAGAGGTTTTCTTGCAGAGGGTTTTCTTGCAGAGGTTTTCTGCAGAGGTTTTCTTGCAGAGGTTCTGCGTAGTTTTCTGCAGAGGTTTTCTTGCAGAGGTTTTCTTGCAGAGGTTTTCTTGCAAGGTTTCTTGCAGAGGTTT
>JACEEZ010013025.1:97500-130000 GCA_016584305.1 Chionoecetes opilio | reverse complement strand
GGAGTTCCTGGAGCTTGTGTGTTGGGAGGCGCAGCACGGACACGGCACCGCTGCAGGGCGTGACGTGCAGCAGCACCCGGTGTACCGCAGCCTTGGGCCCAAGCTGTATCTGGGGGGGATTGAGTTCGGCAGCGTGATGATGCAGCTGTTGCAGGAATATGAGGCCGAAATGAAGGAAGAAAATAGTGTGAGCCAGGACTGTGAAGACAATGAGTGTGCCCCGGTTTTGCCCGCACCCATCGAAGGCCCCCGCCTGGCGTGGCTGCTGGTGCAGGTGGTGGCGTAGGCTCACGAACTGGTGCAGCGGCACTCCCGGCACCAGCTGCAGGAGTTCCTGGAGCTGGTGCGCTGGGAGGCCCAGCACGGACACGGCACCGCGGGGCTGACCTGCGGCGCCACCCAGTGTACCGCAGTGTGGTGGCTCAGGCGTGGCAGGGTGCGTCTCCAGCAAGGCGGCGCCCAGGAAACTATTGAGGTGTGTGGCAAAATAAATGAAAGACTAAAATAAACTGAAAAAAACCCAAGAAATACTCTTAAGAAAAACAATATAGAGCAACATGTAAACCAAAAGGAACGTTTAGTTTGTCGATTGAAATGAAGAAAAAAATTAATGTTGTTATAGTAATGGCTGCCTGCACACACACACTGACACTTTTTGATGATTTTGAAAAAAAATGACAAAAAATTTGATCAGTGGAGAAATGTGTCCAGCGTCAGTCTATTACCTTAGTTGTCTCAATGTCTTTTTTGATCCCTTTAATGTTATCATCATTGCTTATCATTATCTATCATTATCATCAGCTTTATACATCCTAGTTATATATATTTTTTAAATATCTTATTATATTTCTGTATTCTCTATATATATTATTCTCTCTCTCTCTCTCTCTCTCTCTCTCTCTCTCTCTCTCTCTTCTCTCTCTCTCTCTCTCTCTCTCTCTCTCTCTCTCCTCTCTCTCTTCTTCTCTCTCTCTCTCTCTTCTCTCTCTCTCTCTCTCTCTCCTCTCTCTCTCTCTCTCTCTCTTCCTCTCTCTCTCTCTCCTCTCTCCTCTCTCCTTCTCTCTCTCTCTCTCTCTCTCTCTCTCTCTCTCTCTCTCTCTCTCTCTCTCTCTCTCTCTCTCTCTTATATATATATATATATATATATATATATATATATATATATCCTGTATTGTCAATCTTAATTTATTACTATTTATCTAATCAAATTTCTTCAACTTTTACTATTATTCTATTTTCCTGTCCTACTCTTTTATTCCTCTCTTTCTTTTTCTTTTTTTATGTTGTATCTTCTCACGCGTTCATGCGACTGTCTTCTTCATACTCTGATCAGTCATTTTACTAATATAGTATAATAGACTATAGTATAATAGTACTATAGACTGTCTTCTTCATACTCTGATCAGTCATTTTAATAATTATATTTGCAAATTTTCTTTTCGATCTATCTTTTGTTCTTTTCGTCACTCTTTTTAATTTTTTTCCTTTCCTCATTTCATGATTTTATCCCTTATTCCTTGTCGCCCTTATACTTTCTTCTTTCTTTTCTTTTTCTTCTTTTCTCTCTGTTATTGTTGTTGTTGCTTGTATCTTTACAGCTAACCTTATTTCCCTCCTTCCTTCTTCCCTTCCCATCGCCTTGCCTACTCGCTTCTTTCCTTCTTTCCTTCCTTCTTTTGTTCCATCCCTCCTTCTTTCCTTCCTCCAACTTAAATAATAAAAATACCCAATTATTAATGACTAATACTATTTACATTTATTTATTTGCTTGACGAGGAGGGATTTCCAGGTGATAGGAACAACTTATCAGTAACGAGACATTAAGAGAACATTTGAATAGGAAAGCTGATATGCGAGTGAATGTACTTGTGAAGAAGTTTTGTTTTCTATAATATCTTGTTTATGTTTCTTTATGTCTATTATCTTTAAGGATTGAAAATAGCTCGACAAACCGACAATAACGAGACCAGCGATAACCTCAACCTCATTCTTGTTAATCTCATCCCGAGGGAAATTTTTAAAGAGAGGTCATGATAGAAACGCAGCAATAATTATTGCTGCGTTTCTATCATGACCTCTTGGGGTCACGTGGGCTTATTCATATACACACACATACATATACAAGTTGTCTTATATTATAATATAAGACAACTTGTATATGCACGTCTGTGTATATGAATAAGCCCACGTCAAGAATGGACTTGTTGGCAAGAGTAGCAAACTGTGAAGGGAGTTAGAAAGCTGTCCAGGGATCTTGATTGCCGAGAAAGCCAGCGTCAAGAATCCTGATAACTACGAAACATTATTAGTGGAGGAGGAGGAGGAGGAGGAGGAGGAGGAGGAGGAGGAGGAGGAGGAGGAGGAGGAGGAGGGCGTGGTGGTAGAGGATGATGGGTAGAAGGGGATATGGTGGAGACGGAGTGTGTCCTTGAGGGATATTTGTGATCCACCGACTCGTGAAAAGGATGAGAATTGATCGAGAGAGAGAGAGAGAGAGAGAGAGAGAGAGAGAGAGAGAGAGAGAGAGAGAGAGAGAGAGAGAGAGAGAGAGAGAGAGAGAGAGAGAGAGAGAGAGAGAGAGAGTGTCTTAGCCAGTTATGCTCCTAGTTCTTTATATTCATGAATAAGAAAAGAGTTTACACTATTTATTTTATTCATTTATTCCTCCTCCTCCTCCTCCTCCTCCTCCTCCTCTCCTCTCCTCTCATACCCATAATACTTATTCAGGACTGTTGTCGACGTCGAATAATGGAGGTGTCATCTACCTTATCCTACTCTCACTTTCACACACACACACACACACACACATGGGGAGGCGGTAGCGGAGTGGTTAGCGTCTCCGACTGGCGTTCTCGGTGACCCGAGTTCGATCCCCAAAGAAAACCAAACCTTTCTGCACCGTTGAGTGGCCTAAGAACACCCACATGCCCTGCCCATCAACTCTACCTTCGATTGCGAGTGCATCGGAGGACACAGGGGGGCGGCATGAGCCTCTAATCACAGGCGGCACTATAAAAATCCTGCCTGCGCCACCACGAGCGAGGAACAACCATCACAGCAGCCCTCAAGTGAACCTCCATAGACTACCATCCGAGCCACACACACATACACACACATACACACACACACACACACACACACACACACCACACACACACACACACACACACTTCTCTCCTCCCTCTTCTCACACTTGCTATGGTTCTTTACTGTTTATAATTCCGTCTCTGTTCTTCTAGTCACCCGTTACCCTCGAGACCAAGAAAGTTATGTGGCGCCTCGAACAAAGAATTGGCGAACGTTTTGTTGAAAGTGAAATCAGCTCACCGCGCCACACCAGAGAGAGAGAGAGAGAGAGAGAGAGAGAGAGAGAGAGAGAGAGAGAGAGAGAGAGAGAGAGAGAGAGAGAGAGAAGAGAGAAAAAAAAGCTTTGATACATAAAGTGATTCTCTTGGGTTAGTTTGCATTTCAAAAGAGGAGTAACAAGACACCTCCCGAACTAAATTGGCCTACCCCTCTGTTTTTATTTTATTCTCTTACTGTCTTCTTTATAGGGACTGGCAACTAAGCGGGCTTTGTGTTACCCATTTTTGTTGTGCCCTTGGCCAGTTCCTTGTGATGTAAAAAAAAAAAAAAATGAGGCGTCAGTAGGAGTGATAGATAATATAGATAATAGTGATAACGATAATAATGATAAGGAACCTGATAATGATAATAATAATGATGATGATAGTTATAACAAGTGCTTGTGGGCCCTTCGAGCCCATGTATTACTGACTGGCAGAAGTGGGCTGCGATCAAAGTAACGTAATTCCATTGATCAATTGCGAATTCCTTGAGGACACAATAAATAAAGCAATAGATAAACTTACAGTTAACAAATCCCCCGGGCCAGACTGTATTGCACCGCGAGTTTTAAAGGAAGCGAAACACCAGATTTGCAAACCTCTTTCAATACTTTTTAACAAATCCCTAATTTCCGGTAAAGTCCCTTGCGATTGGAAACTTGCAAATGTTACTCCAATACAGAAAAAAGGTGATTTGACACAACCGAGCAACTACAGACCGATCAGCCTCACATCCGTTGTCTGTAAATTAATGGAAACAGTAATACGAGACAATGTGGTAAAATTCTTAAAAGAAAATAATCTGATCAAAAACTCCCAGCACGGCTTTCGTAATAAACGTTCTTGCCTCACAAATTTGCTAGACTTTTTTAATGATGTATACAGCACGTTCGACGAGACGAAAGCAGTAGATGTGATTTATAATGACTTTCAAAAAGCGTTTGACAAAGTCCCCCATAAGCGTTGATTTAAAAAATTTAAGTCGCGCGGCATAACTGTAAATATCTTAAATTGGCTTGAAGACTGGCTTTCTGAGAGAAAGCAGCGCGTCGTAATTAATGGAAAAGCATCTAGCTGGCAAGATGTTTTAAGTGGTGTACCGCAGGGATCTGTACTACACTAGGTCCTGTACTTTTCTTAATCTATGTAAACGATATTGACGAAGGCCTCACCTGTAAGATATCAAAGTTTGCGAACGATACTAAAATAACAAATAAAGTAATCACAACTGCCGATAAGATGCAATTGCAATCTGACCTTGATCGCTTAGTTAGTTGGGCAAAGAAGTGGCAGATGAAAATGAATACCGATAAGTGTAAGGTTTTGCATATAGGAAGTATTAACGATCAAATTAACTACTCAATAGACGGACATGAACTTTCCAATGTTACCGAAGAAAACGACTTGGGGATTATTATAAGCAATGACCTGAAGCGCATTAAACATTGTTCAGAAGTTGTTAGGAGGGCTAACAAATTAACTGGTTTCATAGGAAGAACTTTCGAATATAAGTCTGAAAAAGTCATTCTTACACCTTTCAATTCGATCGTACGTCCTCATCCTGAATATTGCGTTCAGTTCTGGTCACCCTACTATAGAAAAGATATAAACAAACTGGAGAGAGTACAAAGAAAAGTTACTAAAATGATTCCGCGCTTGCGAAACAAGCCATACGAAGAGCGATTGAAGAAACTTAACTTGTTCAGTTTGTCAAAACGTAGATTGCGAGGAGACTTAATAGAATTGTTTAAAATGTTCCATGGCTTCAATAATGTTAACATAAACGAATATTTGAATATTGATTGGACAACCACTACTCGTAGTAATGGCTACAAGATCATTGGTAAGCGATTTATGTCACATGAAGCGAAGCACTTTTTCTTTAATAGAATTGTTAATATATGGAACTCTCTTCCAGCACAAGTAGTTAATAGTAACACGGTTGAGGCGTTTAAGAACAAACTAGATAAATACTTAGCACCAACTGCCCAACTCGATTACTTCGGCCCTACGTAAACTTTTTTTTGTAGTGTTAGCTTTAGTTTAGGGTATGTCTCTCCTTCAATCTTTCCTATAAAATTCCACTGCAGTTTTTCTATACTGTATGGTGGTTTTTTTCTCTCACTTTTTTTTTCCCTGCTGGCCTCGACCGGAGGGAGAGGTGGGTGAGGAGGAGCCTTCAACTTTACTATTCTTTTACCTTTTACACGTAGAAACTATAGTGGTAGAAAGTAGTCACACAGACAGCCTCGTTTGGCCCAGTAGGGCTGTTGCTGTCTGTTCTTCCTGTGTATGCCTTTGTATTACATCAGGGGTGGGGTGGATAATAAAAAATTTACATAGGAAGGGAAAAAATAGAATGAGGACAGGAAAGGAGGGTGAGGAGAGAGACTGGGCTGGGAGACGAAGAAGAGCAAGAGAGAAGAGATAAAACACTCCAAAGTTATGTTAAATGTATCTTATAACGTTAACACTCACGTTTTCTCGGTCCTGTAGTCAACACGTTCTTGACGTCATACCTGAAAATATAAACGAAACAAATATCAGGCGACGGAAATTTGCAGATATTAAGAAAACCCCCCAGCAAATTCCCCACAGCAACCCCATACAAACAGTAAGTCCATGAGTCTATGGAGTTAGTGAAATACGGCAAGGCGTTACCGTAGCGTTTCTTCATGTAATCTAATACTCTTAAAAAGTGTTTTTACCCCAAAACCCCCCTTCAAAATTATTCAATCGACATGGGACCAAGCGGCTTATCACCTACGATCTATTTGAGTTTTTTGAGCTTACTCTCATCAAAATTGAATTTACAGTTTCGGCTACCCAAAACAGAGACAGACAGACAGACACACGGCTACTCCTATAGTATATTAGACAAGTGCTTGTGGGCCCTTCGGACCCATGTATTGATGTTTGTAGTAGTAGTATATATTAAACAACATGTGATTGCAAAATCCAATCGTGTTGTTGCTGTCGTTGGTCACTGGTCAAAGTGCCTCGGGGTAGACCACGTTCCGTGTGATTCCAACCCTTTGTGTTCCGTGTGATTCCAACACACACACACTCACACACGCACACAAACGTCCATGAGTCTACTGAGTTTGTGGAATGCGGTAAGACGTTACCGCAGAGTTTTTCCTGTAATCTAATTCTCCTAAAGTGTTTTTAGCCCAAAACTCCCCTTCTAAATGATTCAATCGACATGGGACCGAGCCGCTTACCACCTACGATTTATTTTCGATTTTATTAGCCTACTCTCATCAAAATTTTATTTACAGTTTCGGCTACCCAAAACAGACAGACAGACAGACAGACAGAGAGACAGACAGACAGACAGACACACGGCTACTCCTATAGTATATTAGATGATAATGATAATAGTTATAATAATTAATAATGATAATAATAATAAAGGATGATAGTAATGATAATACTGAAATAACGATGATAAAAACAATAGTCGTACAGTTTACGTGGATAATCACTGCGCGCCTCCGAAAAAGGAATGTTTATACGTATGACGCACCATGTTTATAACAAAATAATGTAGAATATCAACACTTACAATTGTAGTTAGTATTTCGTTGGGTAGCCCTTCCTCATGATGACCCTTTCAAGGCGACGTGGTACACTGTCAGCAAGATTTTGAAGGAACTCAGGCTTAAATGCTTCACAACACTTTCAGAGCTCCATTTCAAGCTTGGGGAGTGTAGAGGTGTCACGTGAGCGGAGTTTGCCTTTAATGATGGCCCAAAGATTTTCTATGGGTGATATATCGGGAGAATTACCTGGCCAGTCACCTATTCTCCCAATCTTGCAGTCATCAAGCCACTGTATCATATCTCGAGCTGTGTGGCAGGATGCTCCATCCTGTTGTAAAATCTGTGCCTGTGTCTTTTCAAAGCAGGCCTCCAGGTGGTCATTTAAAAGATCAAAATACACCACTTTGTTAACAGTTGTGTTCTTTGGGATAATAACTAAGTTCCCAATACCATGAAAAGTAAAGCAACCCCACACCATTAAACTGGGAGGGTGTTTTGTGGTCTTTCGTGTGTAACGAGGCTCGGTGGGGTCTGAGCCGGGGCGACGGTACACTTTTGCTGGTCCTCCTCCACTCACACAAAATGTGCTTTCGTCACTCCACAGCACAGCCCGCCACTTGTCGAGAGGCCAATCTCTGTATTTCTTTGCAAAGTGAAGCCTTTTCTTCCTTTGGCGGTCATTTATCAGTGGCTTATTCCGCGCCCGGTAACACCTGTAGCGAAGGTCACGTTTCAAAGTTTTCTGTACAGTACGAAGCGACACATTACCAAGAAGAGTATGATTTTCCTCCTTCAGTTCTCTGGCTGTAAGGCTAGGATTGGCATCAAGCTGTCGCCTTAACACGCTCCTGGTTCTGTTACACGTTTTTTTTTGTTTCCCAGGTTGTTTTTTGGGGAGCGGGAGATTCACCTCTCCGCCAGCCTTAAATCGGCGGATCAAATTTTGCACTGTTCTATGCTTTAGTCCTTTAAGCTTGCAAATTTCCT
The DNA here is from genome assembly GCA_016584305.1 of Chionoecetes opilio. Taxonomy (NCBI): domain Eukaryota; kingdom Metazoa; phylum Arthropoda; class Malacostraca; order Decapoda; family Majidae; genus Chionoecetes; species Chionoecetes opilio. Next base: position 122,121 of record JACEEZ010013025.1, on the reverse strand, counting down.
TATTATTGATCCCAGCCTTGTAAAGATCAATGATTGCTTGAATCGTTGTGCCATCCGTACATATTCTCGTGTTTTATTCCCTGTAGCTCTAATACCAGTGTAGTAAACAAAGTCTGGGAAGCACCGGGAGGCTGGTGAAGAGTCCGAGATTAGAGAAGTGAGAGCGAGTGTGGAAGGCAGTGAAGGAGGAAGCAAGGGAGCGCGAGGAGGCGGACTTTGGAGGGCGGGAAGGGAAAAGATAGAAGAGTAAATGTTTGAATGCAACACAAGTAGGGTCAAGGGAGGTCACGCAACACCGGGTCACGGCCGCTCAGGTCACCATCAAACACACACGCCCTGACTCTCCCTTCATCTTATAACCACACACTAATTATAATCATTCCTTAGCTAACCTTGATCTTGGAGGTAATACTATGGTATACTTTGTTTCGCATCATTTGGTGGGGAGTCCAAAAAAATTAACACCTTTCATCCTGCCGCCATAGGGAAGCTATGACGGCTATAAACTCACTGAATACACATCACAACAAAACCCAGGCATAAGTGACAACAAAACGAAACATAAACAATAAGAGGCATAAACCAAAATACACTCATGTACTGATATGTATTTCACATGGAATAAAAAGGTCCACGAGTGTAAAATGCCAAACCAATAGGCATAGCAAACACATACTAGGAAATCCTGGGAGTACATTCCTGTCCCCGGTCCGGTAATTAGCTACATAAACATTTAGTGAGGAACAGCCGGCGTTGCCATTAAAGGGCCATTCCACGCTCCATTTGAAGGCCCAGCCAGCCCTGCGTTGCCGGGTATTTTTCCTGCATCTCAGACCCTGATGGAATATCGTTTGCGTCAACAGGAAAACGTTGATGATCAAGCTTCCTTTCTACCTAGAGACGGGAAAGGAAGACGAGGAACGAGGTGATTGGGGAAGAAAAGGGGTGATTGATTGGGAAGCAAAAAGACTGAGTATGGAGAAAAGGGTGAAAAGAAGACGGAACGATACATGGGACAACAAGATTTGGGATAAAAAAATTAAAAAGTATAGCGTGTTTTTCTTTTTTCAAGAAGAAAAAACTCTATAGAGCGACGCAAAGAACAAGACACTGGAAGCTTTTTTCTAAGATAAAGACGGAGCAGATGTTGCGACGCAACGCGGGGATAGAAATAAAGACAACTACCTGCAAAAAGATGTTTGGAGAGAGAGAGAGAGAGAGAGAGAGAGAGAGAGAGAGAGAGAGAGAGAGAGAGAGAGAGAGAGAGAGAGAGAATCCAAATTCAAGCTATTGAATACCAAATTCAATTTGTTTTTATGATTCCTCTTTTTTTATTTTTTAAAGTTTTTGAAGGAATCGCAGGTCTCACAGCCAATGGAATCAATAACTGCTTTATTTCACATGCCTCCTTCGCTTAATGGTTATGGTGATTAACTGTTACGTCAATATTTAAAGTTAAGTACAATATTTGCCCCGTAGCCTCGGCGTCCCGTCGTAGAGGCAAAGCGGACCATAATGCTCAGAGCAGTAATAAAAATGTCCTTATTGTTATAGTTTACTGTTTTAATTATAAGCTGCAGAGAAAAATTTCTATAAAAATGGAAAATTAAAAGCATAACTTTTTCCGCAGACGGTACAGCTAAAACTTTAGTGAGGACAAAAGAGCAACAGCTTAATTACTAAAGGTTAAACACATTACTACTGCGTGACTCCCATCCCATGTATCACATCCCTTGTATCACATCCCATGTTCCCTTGACAACGCGCCCCATGGTAAACACACTACTACTGCGTGACTCCCATGTCACATCCCATGTTCCCTTGACAACGCGCCCCATGGTAAACACACTACTACTGCGTGACTCCCATGTCACATCCCATGTTCCCTTGACAACGCGGCCCATGGTAAACACACTACTACTGCGTGACTCCCATGTCACATCACATGTTCCCTTGACAACGCGCCCCATGGTAAACACACTACTACTGCGTGACTCCCATGTCACATCCCATGTTCCCTTGACAACGCGCCCCATGGTAAACACACTACTACTGCGTGACTCCCATGTCACATCACATGTTCCCTTGACAACGCGCCCATGGTAAACACACTACTACTGCGTGACTCCCATGTCACATCACATGTTCCCTTGACAACGCGCCCCATGGTAAACACACTACTACTGCGTGACTCCCATGTCCACATCCCATGTTCCCCTTGACAACGCGCCCCATGGTAAACACACTACTACTGCGTGACTCCCATGTCACATCACATGTTCCCTTGACAACGCGGCCCATGGTAAACACACTACTACTGCGTGACTCCCATGTCACATCACATGTTCCCTTGACAACGCGCCCATGGTAAACACACTCACTACTGCGTGACTCCCATGTCACATCACATGTTCCCTTGACACGCGCCCATGGTAAACACACTACTACTGCGTGACTCCCATGTCACATCACATGTTCCCTTGACAACGCGCCCATGGTAAACACACTACTACTGCGTGACTCCCAGTCACATCACATGTTCCCTTGACAAGCGCCCATGGTAAACACACTACTACTGCGTGACTCCCATGTCACATCCCATGTTCCCTTGACAACGCGGCCCCATGGTAAACACCATACTACTGCGTGACTCCATGTCACATCACATGTTCCCTTGACAACGCGCCCATGGTAAACACACTACTACTGCGTGACTCCCATGTCACATCACATGTTCCCTTGACAACGCGGCCCATGTAAACACATACTACTGCGTGACTCCCAGCACATCACATGTTCCCTTGAAACGCGCCCATGGTAAACACACTACTACTGCGTGACTCCCATGTCACAAATCACTGTTCCCTTGACAAGCCCCCATGGTAACACACTACTACTGCTTGACTCCCATTCACATCACATGTTCCTTGACAACGCGCCCCATGGCTACAACTCCCCCCTACCTCGTTCTCTCCTCTCTCAGCGTCTCCTCATCTCTCTCCTCTACCTCATCTCTCTACATCTCTCTGCTCCCTCTCTCCTCTCCTCTCTACGCTCTCCTCTCTCATCACTCCTCTCTCTCAGTCCTCTCCCTCTCTCCTTCTCTCTCCTCTCTCTCTCTCACTCTCTCTCTCTCCTCTCTTCCCTCTCCCTCTCTCCTACTCCTCTCTCTCCGCTCCTCCCTCCTCCTCTCTCTCTCCTCCTCCTTCCCTCTTCCTCTCTCTCTCTCTCTCCCCTCCTCTCTCTCTCTCTCCTCTCTCTCTCTCTCTCTCTCCTCTCTCTCTCTCTCGCGCTCTCTTTTTTTTATTTAAACATACAAATCAATAAGCCCAAAGGTCACTATCGTGTGCTACCTATCTTAGGCAATAATGTATAACTATAGACTAGAAATAAAAGACTTAAAACTACATTATCATATATATATTATATATATATATATATATATATATTATATATATATATTTTTAAAATATTCAAGTATGTCGTCCGCCTCTGGCCCCATTACTTTTGGCTCAGTTCTTGCGCTGGAACGTGGCGCGAGCTCATGCATTTAAAATACCTGTCTACAGACCTAATTTAGTTCATAATTATCTGCAGTGGATACTGCAGATAATTATGAATTTACATGGCATGCTTACTTGATATTTTATTATGCAACTATAGCGAGATCACTTTTGTACTTCATAAGTAAAAATAAATTGTTATTGTAAACCAAGTTTATTTACCTAATTAATTATTACGCTAATTCTTTAATCTTTTTCTAACGCAAACGTTTGTTTCACAGACCCCCATTGTTTTTGACAGCACTATTGCTTGTAAAATTTTCGCCTATCAAAAGAACATAAAACATAAGAAAAAAAGGAAAGCTAAAAGACCCGCGAGGCCTCCCGTGGTATTTCCTGTCACCAAACACTCCCTACTCCACCTTTCTCCCCCCATAAAACCTATCCACCCCCCTTTTAAAAGCTCCCCAATGACTCAGAACTAACTACCTGTCTTTTGGGAGACCATTTCCATTATTCCCCCACCCTATTTTTGAACCATTTTTTCCCTTTTTTCCTTTCAAAATTTTTAAAGTTTTTCCCCAGCTTAAACCCGTTACTTCTTGTTCTCCCCCGGGGTTTAAAAGCCGAAAGAATTTTTCCTACCTCTCTTTTTTAAAACCCCTTTTAAAGGCCACTTAAAACTTCTATCAGATCGCCCCTTTTACCCTGCTTTCTCCGAGTGATTTTAAATTTTTAAAATAATTTCCCAATCTCCTCTCATAACTAAAGTTACGCATCCTTGTATCTTTTTTGGGTCTTTCCTTCTCTCCCTTTTTCTAACAACACTATATCCCCCTGTAATAGGGAGACCAAAACTGAACTGCATTGCTAGGTGAGGCCTGACTAAGCCAGATAAAGCTTTAAAATGCTTCCGCACTTCTACTTTTAACCTTCTGGAAATAAATCCAAATACTCTATTGCTCTATTTCGGGCCTAAATAAAATTGTTTCCTAGGTCGGGGGTCGGGGCTACCCTCACTCCAAATCTTTTTCCCTTCTGTTTCTTTTCAGCGATAAAAATTTGCTTAGGGTGTATCTATTACCGGGTTTTTTTTCTCCCAAACATTCTAACCCCTTACTTTTATAAATTTTAAAATTCCATCTCCCATCTGATGCCCCCCTTCTTTAAAGTTTATCTAAGTCTCCCTCCCAATATGTTTACGCCCAACTGTGATCCCCAATAACCCTACCAAACTTAGTATCATCAGAAAACTTGCTGATATCACTGCTAACCCCACTACCCCAAGTCGTTGATGTAAATCAAAAATATAAGGGGCCCAAAAAGACCCTTGTGGAACTCCACTTGTCATTTAGCCCCCCATTCAGATTTGGAACCTTTAAATTTGGGTAACCCTTTGTTTGCCTATTCCTTACCCAAAGCTCTGACCCAATGAAAAACCCTTTCCCCATCTATCCATGAACCCAAACCTTTTTTAAAAGGGGTCGCTCGTGTGATACTTTGTAAAATCCCTTACTAAGGCCCCCGATATATTTTTATCAAAATCCTTATCATTACTGCCGTCTCAAAAACTTTCCTATAAAAACTCAAAAAATTTGTTTGAGACATGCCCCAAACCCTTTGGGTGAATCCTGTTGTGAATCATTGATCAAACTATTTTTAAATCAAAATGCTCCCCCTCATTTTTTTCCCAATTTTAAAGATTCCAAAAATTTACCCACCACTGTTTGTTGACTTACGGGTCGATAATTTGACTTTAGCCCCTCTGTCCCCCTTTTTTGAATAGGGGAACAATTTTCCCTTTTCCCCCCACAAAAATGGACATCGCCATCTCAACCGTTTCCAAAAAATGTGCACTAAGACTCACTAAAAAACCCTCCTTGCTTTCCCTTTTTAATACCCGGGGATCCTTCACGGGTTCCTGGCGTTTTAAAAATGTTTTCATTTTTTCTATACCCTCCTCCCCCTTTTCCCTAGTTATCAAAAATATCTTTGTTTTTTCCTCCTCATCGTTTCCCTTTGAAAACCCCCTTTTCCCATATCAGGAAATCTTTGTGTACCCTCCTCCAAAAAAACACTTAGAAATAATCATTTAGACCCTACCCCTATCCTCATCCGTTTTAAGCCCCTCCCCCCTGTCCTGCCCTTTAAAACGGCCCAATTTAATTCCCCCTTGTTTTTTGTTTTATAAACCTGATAAAAACCCCTTTGGGGGCCCCTTTTAAAAACCGTTCTGTTTATTTTAATCTCAAAATTGTTTTTTGGAAACCTCGATTTAAATTTTTTAAACTGTCCTCCCCCATCACTTTTATACGGGTTCTTTTTTTAAACCAAATTCCTTGAACCTTAAAAAAATGTTTTTTTTTTACCCCCAAATTTTGGGTTTTTTAACTTTGGGGGTCATCCTTTTGGGTCACTCATTCTGGACCTTATTTCCCTAAAAGGGAATATTTTTTTTTCTGTTCGTAAATTATATTCCTTACAAAGGAGGTATAATCCTCCTGGGCTCCGCCTCATTTCCCCTTTTTAAACATCTCTAATTACCTCCTCAGCCCTGACCCCCTTTCCCCTTTTCCCAAAACCGCTCAAATTTTTTCCCTCAGCCTCGACCTCACTCCCATACTGACCGCCCCAAATTTCCTCCAGGTGCCTTCCAAATCCTTCAAAATTTGGGCCTTTTCCGCTGCCCAATTCCCCCTGCCCTTTGGGAAAAATTTCTGCTCCCCCCATCCCACCCCTTTTAAATTAATAACCTCCAGGTGTCTTTTTAATCCCCCCAAAATTTGGGCCCTTTCTAAAATTAGGTATTCAAAATCCTATTGCCCCTTAATTTTCCAACTTCCCTTTTTTAAGCTAAATCTAAATCTCATAATTTTCGCTATTTTAAATTTTTCTCCCCCCGCCCTCCACTTTTGTAACTAAATCGTCTCTATTTGTCAGCAATAGATCTAGAATTTCTCCTCTAGTAGGCTCCTTGATTGTTTGATTTAAAGGAATTTTCCCGGATTATTTTTAAACCAATTTCCTCTGCATCGCTGCACCTATGTTAAAAAAAATCCCAGTCTATTTTCCAAAAGATTAAAATCTCCCCCCAAAGCATAATCGATTATATCTGCGGCCTTGTTTATTTCTTCCCATATGGGAAAGCTGTATCCCTTTACTAAGTTTGGAGGCCCTATAACTACACCCAAAACCTTTTTCTCATTTTCCCTCCGAAAACCTCTACCCAATATGACCCCTTGCTGTCATCTGTTTTTATAACATTGTTAACAAAACACTGAAATGCATCTCTTGCATAAAGCGAAACTCCCCCTCCTCGTTTTGCCTACTCTGCCCTTTGTGAAATAATTTAAATCCCCAAACCTATCTCGATTTTCCAATCAAATTTAACCTTTCCTGCATACCCAAACCATTTTTTCTGTTAATGCTTTTTAATATAAAAAATCCTCTACACTATTTTTTTCCCTCTCGGGAAAATCTATTTTTTTTTAAAATACTCCTACATTTTGGGTATAGTAAACTTTAAAGCAACTCCTTTTTTTTTTGTAAATTTTTTCCCTTTATCTTTAACAAAACCCCCCCTTTTTTCTCTTTTTTACGAATCCCTTTTTTCCCCTGCCTTCTGAAACTCCTCCTAGTGTCGAAATTTTCCCTTTTAAAACCCCCCCCCCGTGTCTAAACCCCCGGGTTTTTCTATCTTTAAAAAAGCCTGCAGTGCACTACCCCCCTTTTCAAGGGATTCAGACAAATCTAACTCCTTTCTCAAAAAGTGCACCCCGCCCCTTTGCGGTAGAGCTGTTAGCCCGAAAAAGAGGCCCCAGCTGCGAAAAAGGGCCCAACCTTTGGGCTTTGCAATGAAGTCCAGCCGGCAATTCCCGCATAGCCCTGAGCCCAAACATTCGTCAACAAAGCGTCCTAAAAGGGAAAACCAAAACCCCACAGGGAACCCACCCCTGTCCCTAATTTCCCCCTACAGTTTCCCTTTTAAACCGCCGTAAAAAATTCCCTCACTTCTTACACACTAAACATCTTTTTCCCCCAGCGCTCAGGCAGACGATGGGTTTTTCCCCCCTTGGCCGCCATGCCTAAAACATTTTGGGTCACAAACCGAACCTACCCCCTTCCCGGGGAAACTCACCGACTTCTTTCGCATCCCTTTTCTGTCACAAACCTTTCTGCCCAAGTTTGCCTAACCTGACGGGGAACCCAAAAAAACCAAAGATTTTTTTTCGGGTAATGAATTACGTCTCCCTTTCCCAAACCCCCTCCTTTACCCATCCTCTTGAAAAGCCCCGAGAGTACCTGAATACCCCAAACAATTTTTGGGGGGGTAGTTTTTCACTTTTTGGCTACAAAGGGTTTTTCCACTCCCCCTTAGCAAAGGGGTCTTATGAAAGTGCAGCGAGCGAAGCGAGCTGCCAATCTTTTTTATAAAAAATTTTTTTTATATATATATAAATATATATAATATATATAATTTTTTTTTTTTTTTTTTAAAAAAAAAAAAAAAAAGTATGGGCGCCCAGCCCGGGCCCCTTTGCTTTTGCTCAGTTCTTGCAGCGGGGAACGGGCAGCGAGCCACTTTCCCCACCCAAATTTAAAATAATTACCCCAAATTACTCATTAAGGGCTTTTTTCAAAACGCAAATTGTTTGCGAAATAGCCCCTCTTTGTTTTGGAAAAACACTACTTCATGCAAAGGGCCCGTTCAATCCGACAAAAATTAGGGTTTTTTTACCCTAATTACTCATTAAGGACTTTTTTTTACGCAAAAAGTTTGTTTCACAGACCCCCATTTATTTTAACAGCACTACTTACATGTCAAATTTCAGCTCATCCGACAATATTTAGGATAGTTATTCAATTTTTGGCTTTAAACCCTTTGGGTTTCCCGGGTGGGTTTTGGTAGGAAGGCCCGCTCGCTTTTTTGGCCCCCCGCTGCCCAAAAAACTTAAAATATAAGCATCACTAGAGCGTTGTTTTAAACCCCCTGGTTTTTTTTCACTTTTGCTCTCTCCCCTCTCTCGAAACTCTCCGGTTTTCTCTCCTCTCCCCGTTTTCTCTCAAATCTCTCTCTCCCCTCTCTCTCTCTCTCTGTCTCTCTCTTTATCTCCCCTCTCTCTTCTCTCTCTCTCCCCCCCATCTCTTCTCTCTCTCTCTTTTCCCTCTCTCCGCATCTCTCTCTCTCTCTCTCTCTCTCTCTCTCTCTTTTAAATTTTTTCCAAGGGGTTCTTTTCCCCTTTTTTTTCCTTTTCTATTTAAAAACTTTTTAAAAAAAGGGGTTCTCCCCTTTCCTCCCCTTTGTCCGGGGGGTTTCTTTCCAATTTGGGGAATTGTCTTCCTTTTTACATTTTTTTCCATTTTCCTTTTTAATTTTAAGGGAAACCCCTTTTAAAAACCCCGAAATTAAAAGTTATCCCTTTCGGGAAAATACAATGTTCCCAATAAAAATCTTTTGGGTAAATGGGGTTTTTAATAACCCTTTTAAACCCTGTCAAAAGAAGAAATTTTGGGCAAAAAAGGAAAAGAAAACTTTTTTGCTTTTCAATGTCATTTAAATCCCCCTAATTTGATTTGTTTTAAAATTTATTTGGGGCTAATGGGGTTTTTCCCGGGGGATTAAAAAAAATATTGGGTTTAGATTTTTTTGGTTTTCTGAAATTTTTAAAAAAAATGAATTTCTGTTTCCTTTTTTCTTTCCCCGAAACATTTTTTAAGGAAACCTTAGTATTTTTGGGGATTGGGGTTCATACCCCTAAACCAGAAAAGAAGGGGGGTTTTCAAAAAAAAAATAAAACCCCTTTTTTTTTAGGTCCTTTTTTTCTATGTTGGGGGGGGCCCGGGGCCCCAAGGGCACCGGGGAAATTTTGGAATTTTTTGGAAAATATTCCAAATTTTTCGGGCCCAAACAAAAAATGGGAAATTTTTTTCCAAAAAAAGGGCTTAAAATCCCCCTTTTTCTTTGTTTAAAAGGTTTGGTAATAATTTCCCCCCTGGTTTTTTTTTAATTTTTTTTGTAAAAATTTTTTAAAATTTAAATTAAATAATTGAGTTTCCTTTTTTTATCTTTTCTTTAATAATAATAAAAGGGTATTTTTCTAGTGTTTTCCCATACTCCCCCTCTCCCCCCAAAAAACCTTTGGGGAAACCGGGGGGAAAAAGCGGAAATTTTTTGGGTGGGGGACAAAAAATTTGCGTCGCAACCCCCATAGTTTTTGGGGTTAGGGGGGTTGTAAAAATTTTCCCCAGATCTAGGGAAAAATTTATTGGATTTCTTTTGAGTCCAGAGACGTGTGAACCGACGATCCTCACAGAATGTGACCCCAAGGGGTCCCAGAAACACCCCCAACCCCCCCGCTAGGAGGTTGGTTAGGGTTTTGTTTAGGTTTTAAGGGGGGGTTTATTTTTTAGGTTTAAAATTTGGTTTTGGTTAGGTTTTTTGGGTTTTAAATTTTTTTGGTTAGATTTTTTTTGGTTAGCTTAGTTTTTTATTTGGGTTTGGTTTTGGTTTTGGTTTAAATTTTGGGGGGAGGCAAATTTTTCTGAATAAGGGAATTTCCCCAGAAACCCAGGGAAATTTTTTCCCCCCACACAACTCTTCAAATGTGTTTCGCGCCTTTTGGGCCCCCCCCCGAAAACCCCCCATGCCACAAACCGGTTTTCCAAACTTGTTTTTGGGAAAATTGGGGGGAATTGGGAGAGTAAAGGCAAACCCCTATAATTTTTTTGTGTTGGGGGTTTTAAAATTTAATGTTTTGGGGTTTTTTGGGGGGGGGAACAAATCAAAGCGTCGGGAAACCCCATAATTTAAGAGTTTGTATGGGTTTGGTTTAAAATTTCCCGGGTCTAGGGTAATTAACTTATATCTAGAGAAAAATTTTCCAAAAAAATTAACCTAACCCCAAAACCAAAAAAACCTAAAACTAAACCCAACCAAATCTAAATCAACCTAAAAATAACCAAATCTAACCTAACCCAAAATAACTGGGCCCCCAAACCCAACCCCAAACTAACCTAACCCTCCTAGCGGGGGGTGGGGGTGTTTTCGACACTTCCCGGGCATCATTCTGTGAGGGATCGTCAGTTCACACGTCCTGGGACTCAAAGTCCAAAAGAATTTTTCCCTAGATCTAGGGATTTTTAAAACACCCCCAATCAAAAACTATTGGTTGCGAAAGCATATTTTGTACCCCAGCCAAAAAGGGGGCCCCATTCCTCCCGGGCCCCCAAGGGGTTGGGTTTTTTTGGGAAGCGGGAGTATGGGAAACGTTAGAAAAATACCGGGGGAATTTTTTCCCCCCATACACAAATCTTAAAAATGTGTTTTCCCACGGGATAAAAATTTTTCCCCACCCTAAAACCCCGCATTCCCCCCAGGTCCCCAAAAAATTGTTTTTGGGGGAAAATGGGAGAGTATGGGGGAAAAACTAGAAAAATAACCCACTTTTTGAGGAAAGACAACAAAAGGGAAAATCAATTAATAAGGTTTTTAAAATTATCTTTAAACCCTGAATTTATAACAACCTAAAAAAGGAAGACTACGACGATGAAAAAATTTTGATTTTTTTTGGGGGCCGGGGGTTTTTGTGTAGGAGTAGTAGTGGCGGGGGCCGGGAGCGGGGGCGGTGGTGGTGGGGGGTGGTGGTGGGTAGTAAAATTTTAGTATTTGTAGTAGTAAAATGGTAGTAAATAGGGGGGTAGTAGTAGTAGTAGGGTGGTGGTGGTGGGGGTGGTGGGGGGTGGGTGGTGGTTATTGGGGGTGGGGGTGAAATAGTACAGTAGTAGTAGTTTGTATAGTAGTGTAGTTTGTATGGGAAACAGTAGTGAGTATAGTATAGTAGTAGTAGTAGTAGTAGTAGTATAGTGGTGGTGGTGGGGGGGGTGGTGTTGGGGGTTGGGGAATTAGTAGTAAATATAGTTTGTATTGTAATGTAGTAGTTATAAATATAGTTTGTGGTGGTGTTTTTTACAGTAGTAGTAGTGTAACAGTATTAGTAGTAGTAGTAGTAGTAGTAGTAGTATAGCAGCAGCATAGAAGTAGTAGTATAGTATGGTAGTAGTAGTAGTGGGGGTGGGGGTAGTATTTGTAGTAGTAGTAGTAGTTAGTAGTAGGTAGTATTATTTGTAGTAGTAAAATAGTAGTAGTATAGTGGGAAAGAAACAAGGGGGGCAGTAAAAAGAGAGTAGAGGAGGGTATAGTGTATGGGTTTTTGGGGTGGTTAAAAAAAAGTTTTGCGAGTAATTGTAAAGGAGAAGTAGAAAATAAGGAGAAGAAAAAAAGGAAAGTGGGGAGAGAAAGAGCAGAGGGAGAGAAAAGAGAGGGAAGAAGAAGTAGAGGGAAGAGAGAGGGGGGGAGGAGAGAGAGAGAGAAGAGAGAGAGAGTAAGGGTTTGTAGAGTAGGAGGGGGGCGGAAAAGGGGCAGAGGGGAAAAAATGGGTGGTTAAAAAGTAGGAAGAAAATGAAATGAAAACATAGAAAATTGTAAGGGGAGGGAGAGGAAAAGAAAAGGGTAGAAGTAAAAAAGAAAAGGGGAAGGTTAAAAAGAGAAGAGAGAGGGACAAAAGAAAGAAAGGAGGGAAAGAAAAGGAAAATAAGAGAGAGGGAGGGGGAGTAAAAGGATGAGGAAGGGGAAAGCTTTAAAAAACAAAAAGTTGGGGAAACAATTTTAAGGAGACGGGGAAAGAGTTAGAAAAGAGAGAAAAAAGAAGGGGAAAAAAAATTCCCTTTTTTTCCGGGGGGTTTTTGGGGTTTCCCGACCCGGGGGTTGGGGGTGGGGGGTTGGATTTTAAAAAAAGATTATGAGAAAAGGGGGAGTAAGGGGTGGGGAATGGGGGTTTTTTTTTTTTTTGGTTGGTTATTGTGGTGTGAGTATGTTTTTTTGATCTTTTTTGGTATTTAAAATTTTTTTTTTTTTGGGGGTGGTGGGGTTTTAAATTGTTTTTTTAAAAATTTTTTTTTAGGGTGGGTTTGACGTTTTTCTTTTATTTTTTTTAATGCCCGTAAAGGGTTTTGGGGTAAGATGATTTTTTTTATATTTTTTGAGTTTTGTGGTTGATAGAAAGGATTAAAAGGCCGTAGGTTGAATTTGGTATGAATTTTTTTTGTTATATTTTGTTTTTTTTTGGTTTGGAAGAGTATTGAGTTAGTGGTTTTAAGATGGTGTTTTTTTGTTTTGGTTGTTTCTTTGTTATTGTTTTGTTATTTTTTTTGAACTAAATTTTGGTATTTTTGTTTTTTTGTTCCTAAATTTCCCTTTTATTTTTGGGGGATTTGATGTTATTTTTTTTGTTAAAAAACCCGGGGCCCCTTTGAGGTTTGGGGGGTTTCTATTGGTCTTCTTCCTTTAGCTTTGTCCCTAAAACCCCGGGGGGGGGAAAAAAAGGGGGAAAAGGGGGGGGGGGGAAAAAGGGGGGGGGGAAAAAAAGGGGGGGGGAAGGGGTTCCTTTTAAAAAAGAAAAAATTTGGGGGGGGTTGGTTCTTCAATTGGGGGGGAAAAAGGGGGGTGGGGGGGGGGTAGTTGTTTTTTAAAAAAAAGGGGGGGGGGGGGGGGGGGGGGGGGGAAAGGGAAAAAAAAGAAAAAAAAGGGGGGAAAAAAAAAAGGAAAAAAGAGAGAAAAACAACGCGGGAAAAGCGAACGGAGAAAAAGAGGGAAAATAAAAAAGGGCAAAAAAAAAGGAAGGGCGTGATGGAAAAAAAAATAAAAAATCTCCTCTCCTTTTCTCTCTCCTCTTTTTTCTCCTCTCTCTCTCTCCCCCCCCTCTCTCTCCCCTCTTTTCTCTCTCGTCTCCCCCCCTTCCCCTTTTTTTTTTTCCCCCCCCCCCCCCCCCTTCTCTCTCCCTCTTTTTCCTCTCTCTCTCCCCCTCTTCCTCCTCTCTCTCTCCTCTTCCCTTTTCCGTTTTCCCTCCTTTTTTTTCCTCTTTTTTTTTTCCCTTTTTTTTTTCCCCCTTCCCCTTCTCCCTCTTTTTTTTTCCCCTTTTTTTCCCCCCCCCCCCCCCCCCCCCCCCCCCCCCCCCCCCCCAAAAAAAAAAAAACCCCCCCAAAAAAAAAAACCCCCCCCACAAAAAGGCCACAAAACAAACAATCCCCCTCCCAACAAAAACAAAAACACACACACACAACACACAACACACACAAAAAAAAAACACCCACACACACAACCAAAAAAAAACCCAAACCACACCCACACACACCCCCCACCCCACACACACACAACCCACACACACCAACAACACCACACACACCCCACACACAACCCACACAAACACAACACCCACCCCACACACACAAACCCCACACACACACCCACCCACCCACACACAACCCACACACACACAACACCCCCACACCCACCCCCACACACCCACAAACACCACACACACAACCCACACACACACACCCAAACCAAAACCCACCCACACACACCCAACACCAACCCACCACACCCCCACAACACACAACACACACCCACACACCCCCCCCAACCCACCCCACACACACACCCACACCACACACCACAACACACACCCCCAAACACCAACACCACCCCCACACACAACACACCCCAAAAACCCCCCCCACACAACCCACACCCCACACACACACCACACACCCCCACACACCCACCCACACACCCCCCCACAAAAAACCCACCCCACACCACACACCCCACCCACAAAACCCACACCACACACAAAACCCCCCACACCCCCACACAAAAAAAAAACACACACCCCCACACAAAAACCCCCCACACACACCCACCCACCCACACCCCCACACAACCCCCCCCACACACCACACACCCCACACACACACACAAACCACAAACCCACACACACACACCACCAACCCCAACACCACACCACACACACAACACACACACACACACACACCCCCCCCAAAACCCCAACAACACCCACACACACCCACACCACCCCCACCCCACACCCCAACACCCCAACACACACAAACAACCACACAACCCAACACAAAACCACACCACAACCACACCCACACACACACACACACCCACACACACAACAACAAACACACAATACACCACACACACACCACACACACACCACCACACACACACACACCCACCACACCACCCACACCACACACACACACCAGGGGCAACCAAAGGGGGGGCACCCCCCCAACACCCCCCCCCCCAACCCCCCCCTTTTTACACCCCTTTTTAAAACCCCCAACACCCCACAACCAACCCCCCAACAACCCTTTTACCCCCCCGGAAAAAACCCCTTTTTACACCCCTTTTACACCCCACACCCATTTTGAACGTTTTTTTAAAACACCCCCCCCACTACCCCACACCCCCCTTTTTTCCCCCCGGGGGTTTTACACCCCGTTTTTTCCCCCCCGGGCAACACCCAGTTTTTTCACCCCTTTTTACCCCACCCCAACCCCGTTTTTACACCCCCTTTTACAACCCCCGTGTTTTCACCCCCCCCCTTTTACACCCTTTTTGCCCCCCTTTTCACCCCGTGTTTCCCCTTTCACCCAAAACCCCGGTTTTTTTCCCCCAACCCTTTTTTCACCCCTTTTTCCCCCGTGTTTACACCCCCCCTTGTTCCGCCACTCACCAAATGTCGCGAAAAAACCGGGATCTCTCCTGTTGTATTGATTTTTTTTCCCAAGCATAGCCGTGCTCTCGCCCAAGCGTGGCGCGGGAAACCACTTTTTTGGATCTTGGAATGCCGATGCTAAAATCTGGAATATCTATTTAATTTTTCCCTTTTACGTGAAACTACCATAAATAGGCGTTCAAAAACCTAGGTGTGAAACGTGTTTCGATTTCGATTCCGTCAGTTCTAGAGAAAAATCTAAATCTTTCTGATTGTGGATGGTACCAATATGACGGGTCCTTTAAAATTTCTAGGAGTTCATCAGTTTCGAAGGATTTTTTTAACATGTACTTTTTCTTCAATAGTAGATAGCCCCCCGTTTAGATAGGCTCCGTGGCGAAAATGGTAGCGCGTCTGACTCCAGATCAGAAGGCTGGGTGTTCGAGTCACTCCGGGGTCACTATCACTACAGGAACTACCACGTGTAGGTCTTACGGCCTCTTGTAGCTTCCTTATTTTCTTATGTTTTTATGATAGGGTAATCAAGTTCTGTATCGAAAAGGTTCATAGTTCACGTAAGAATAGTGTGACATTAACAGTAGTGACAAGTTTTAATGACGTTTTGGCATTAATTTAAAAAAGGGATTAAGATTTATGGTAGATGAATACATAAAATCCGTATAATTATATGACTAAAACTTATTCAGGGAAAGTGATGGGGCGAAAATGAAATTAAGTTAAGGGAACATTTCATCATACAAACACGTGAAAGCCTGCATGAACATCCGGGACTTTGTTGTGCATTATCAAGGCCACTCCAAAATAAGTCTGATATGCATGTTGTGAATAGGACTCGGTGAACCTCATGTATCTCTCTCTCTCTCTCTCTCTCTCTCTCTCTCTCTCTCTCTCTCTCTCTCTCTCTCTCTCTCTCTCTCTCTCTCTCTCTCTCTCTCTCTCTCTCTCTCTCTCTCTCTCTCTCTCTCTCTCTCTCTCTCTCTCTCTCTCTCTCTCTCTCTCTCTCTCTCTCTCCCCCCCACCATCATCACTACCACTGATTTAAGTAAGAGACGTGAAGATGGGAATATGATGATGATGATGATGATGGTGATGGGTATTATGATGGTGATGGTTGCAGGAGTGGGGAAGGGTTGTGGTAGTAATGGTGATGATGATGGTGATGGTGTAATTGAAATGATGGATTTAGAAGTAATGTTGTTAAGGTAGACGTAGTAGTAGTAGTAAGTAGTAGTAGTAGTAGTAGAAGTAGTAGTAGTAGTAGTAGTAGTAGTAAAACAGAAGTTGTGCCACCACCACCACCACTACCACTATCACCACCACTACTACCACTATCACCACCACCACTACCACCACCACCACTACCACCACCACCAGCACCACCACCATCACCCCTACTACCACCACCATCACCACCACCACCACCATCACCACCACCACCACCACCACTATCACCCCTACTACCACCACCATCACCACCACCACCACCATCACCACCACCAGCACCACCACCATCACCCCTACTACTACCACCACCATCACCACCACCACCACCACCACCACCATCACCCCTACTACCACCACCACCACCACCATCACCACTGACTATGATATATCTCTCAACTTGCTCGCAGGAAGCTTGCACCCATGAAAGTTGTAATGGTCGAGGGGAGTTGAGAGTAACCCCGCCTTTCTTCCCCTCTCCTTCCCCTTCCCCTCTCCTCTCCCTCCCCCCTCACTCCATACTCCTTACAAAATCCCTTATCTCCCCCCTTCCTCTCCCCCTTTTCCCTCCCCCTCTTTTACTCACCATCTATTTTACTTATACATCACCCCTTATCAGTCTTTTTAACACCACTTATACATCTTGGGGGAGACGTCGATGGCGGGAGGGGGTTAGCGCCTGCAAATGGCGTTTTTATTTGCCGATTTCGACCCCCGAGGAAATTCAAAAAAATCCACTGCACCGTCGATTGGCCTAAAACACTCCATCTGCCCATTAACTCTACTTTCGATGAAAAGTGAAATCGGAGGACACGGGGAACGGCAGGGGCCCTCTAATCACAGGCGTCACAAAAAAAAATCCTGCCTGTGCCCCCCACGGAAAGGGGCCAAAAACCATCAAACCCTCAAGTAACCTTTCCAGGGCCTACCATCCCCCCCCTGGGGGTCTACTTGCTCCGGGGTGCTTATAGGTAAAAAATTTTTTAAAAAAATTTAAAATTTAAACCTAAAACCTACCTAAATATCCTAACGTATTTATTCCACTCATGCCCCTCTCACTCTCCCCTCTCCCCCCCTTTAAAACCCTTTTTACTTTGAAATCCCCCTTACTTTTTTTAAACCTTCTACATTACCCCTAGAAAATGCTTTTTTTTACCCTTTTATTCCACTCATGTCTCTCCCCTTTTTTCCCCCCTCTCTTCTTTGCAATCCACACTTTTTCCTTCCTACATGATACTTCCCAAACTCGATCTCGCTGCAATTTCACCTTCGTTTTCCAATTTCGGGGGGGGTCCTTCCCCATGCATGGGGGGCGGCGGGAACGGGGCCCCCTTCCCACCTGCATGGGCCGGGGGAAAAGGGGGGCGCCCCTTCACCAGGGCAGGGGCCTCGGGGGGAAAGGGGCCCCCTTCACCATGCTTGGGGGGCGGGGGGAAACCCGGGGGGGTCCTTCCCCCAGGGCAGGGGCGCGGGGGGAACGGGCCGCCCTTCCCCTGCGGGGCGGGGCGGGAACGGGGGGGCCCTTCACCATGCATGGCGGGCGGGAAGGGGGGCCGTCCTTCACCATGCTGGGCGGGGCGGGAACGGGGCTCCTTCACCATGAAATTGGGCGCGGGGGGGGAACGGGGCGCCCTTCCCCATGCAGGGGCGCGGGCGGGAACGGGGCTTCCTTCCCCCTGCAGGGGCCCGCGGTGGGAACGGGGGGCCCTTTCCCCAAATGCGGGGCGCGGGGGGACGGGGCGCCCTTCACCATGCTTTGGGCCGCGGCGGGAAGGGCGCCCTTCACCATGCGGGGGCCCGCGGCGGGAAAGGGGGGGTGTCCTTCACCATGCAGGGGCGCGGGGGGAACGGGGCGTCCTTCACCAGGGGAGGCGGGGGGGAAAAAGGGGGCGCCCTTTTCCCATGCATGGGCGCGGGGGGAAGGGGGCTTCCTTCACCATCCCATGGGCCCCGGCGGGAAACCGGGGCTTCTTTCACCATGCAGGGGCGGGGGGGAACGGGGGGGCCCCTTCACCGCATGGGCGCGGCGGGAACGGGGCTTCCTCCCATCCCTTTGGGCGCGGCGGGAACGGCGCCCTTCACCTTGAAATGGGCGCGGCGGGAAGGGGACGCCCTTTGCTGCGGGTTCCCCCCTTGCCTACTTTTGATTCACGACTATTGCCTCTTGACCTTCACCTGCCCCAATCTTGGGTAAACTCGGCTGGGTTTACAACCCTGACTTTTTTTCTCGTGCCCCACGTTTTTACTGACTTCTGGAAAACGTGATACTCGTCCTTAGTTTTCTTTTCATTTTCTTTCTGTCGTTTTTGTAAGTTTTCATTTTTCCATTTTTTGTTTTTTTGGTTGCTTTTATTTTTTAAGTTAAGTTTGAAATGTATTCCATCTTTTTTAGTTACTCTTCCAGCCATTTTCGGTTACCCAGTTTTTCCTTTCCAGTTTTTTTCCCTTTTACCATTTTACCCCCTTCCAGTCTTGTTCATTTTACCCTTTTTTTAAACTCCTTCCAGTTTAGTTCAGTTTCCAGTTATTTCCTTTTCCATTTTTATTTTCAGTTATGTTTTTCCCTTTGGCATTGTTAAAAATTTTGATTTTCCCCTTGGGGGCAACAATACGCTTTCTTCCCACTGCAACCCAACAAAACAAGACCAAACACAGGGATTTTTGACAAATTAAAACTGCCTTCAACAGGGATTAAACTTTGGGTGTGTTGCAAGACCTCGGCTTTCAAAGCAGATTTTCCTTGACATGGTTTTGACAGTCCCCCCTCGTACCCCCGCGGGTTTTCCCCCTATATTTGACATGGTGTGACTGTCCCCCCTCATTTTACACATAAATTTGTATCGTGCCCCTGCCCTCCCATTTCATATTTTCCGTGCACTTATTCGTTTTTGATAAAAAGCGATGTATTTTAAAACCAGGGCCCGGAGTATTCGTTTTCGGTATTCGTATTTGTACATTGATAAATACTTTTTTTGAAACATTTTTTAACTGTTTTCGTATTCGTAACCGAATATTTGGGGAAAAATTTCGTTTTCCCTTCAAATAATTTTACGAAAATTTTCTAAATTTATTATCAAAAAACAATTTCCGTTGTTCCTTACAACTCTGCTTCCTGAGGGGAAAGTGTGTAGCGGGTTTTGAAAATTTGCTCATGGGCTTACCCAGTAGCTGGCAATGTTTTGGGTGGATACTGAAATGTTAATGGTTAATGGATAAGTCTAAAAATTTACATTTTCTAATTTTTAACATAAAAAATTGGGATCCCCAATTTTTTTTCTTTATATTTTTTAATTTCCCCTTCCCAAAAAGCTTTTAGTGTTCTGCTCTCTTAGGTAATGCTTTTACATTACATAGCTCTCAAAAATTAACTTTTCATTTATGGTTCCTCAGTTTTTTTGGGCTGCCACCTACCAAAAATGTGTAAAATGCCTTAGTTCTTAATATCACCATTCGGGCCTCTAAAAATTGGCATAAGGGAAAAATAAAAATCCATAAAAAACCGACGATAAAAAGTGAGGTCTACAACAGGGTGACCACAAAAAAACTGGGCTTACCATAAATATATTTTTTTTAAATTTTGATGTCTGGCACATTCCCCTTTTTTTGGGCATTAAAAAATCAATCATTAAAATATTTTGTTGCTTTTTCTTTGGGGGGGGGAAATTGGGTTTTTACTGGGAATTTTGGGAAACAAAAAAATTATGTCCCTGCTGACAAATTTAAAGGGTAGTTGTGATGGTTACGGTTTGGGTTTCGTAACCAATTTTTTTTCGTACCCGGGTTTTGTTAGTTGTTTCGTACACTGTTTTTAAATTTTTAAATATACTACCGGGTTTGTTAAATCGTAACCCCTATATTAATTTCAACTTCTGAGCTGAGTGTACAAAAACAAATATGGTTTCATATAGCCCAACGAAAAACGTTTTGGTGAAACAAATCTACGGGTGAAACGAAACAACTTGTGTACGAACTGACGGGCACCCCTTTTGATACCCCCTTTCTGAACACTGGCACCAGCCCATGAGAAATTAAAATTTATTCAGGGAAAGCCTTTTTTACCATTGCAAAATTTTGGTACCGTACTATCCAAAATTAAATAAAAAATTTTTTTTTCAAGGCCCCTGCCCCACCTAGAAATAAATGTGTCCCGGGGTGTTACCCGGGGGGTTTTTGTGACCCACCCCCCCGGGGTGGTGGTTCCCCCCCAAACACTAACTGGCAGGGGTTTGTTCACAGGGCCTTCTGAGGAATTTTTTATTCTCAAAGCAAACAAAAAAAACAACAAAAAAACAACTCTTGTATTCACTCCCTGATTTTAACGGAATCTGTCTGAAATTTCCATATACTTTAAAAATACTTATTCTCGATTTTTACTCGTAGTTTTGGGAATTTGTTAAAATTTGCGTTAAACTTCTGTTGTCTACTTTATTGAACAAGTTTCCCGACCCTTTCCCTACTCCTCTCCTTTGTTTTGGGGATTAATGGGAAAAAATTAAAATTTAAAGGGGGATACTTTAATATATTTCTTTAATTTTTTTATTTATTATTCTTAAATTTTTTAAAACATAATCTGATTTTCCGTGGCATTTTTAAAAAAAAAAATATGCTATGTATTCAATATGAAGATAAGGGTTTCTTATTTTTTAAAGATCAGTTTTTCTGATTTTTTTTTGTAAAAAGAACCCCAAAAATGAATTTTTTTTTTTTCACCTATTTTTTTTTTCCTTTTCTATATCCCTCAATGTATACTTTTAAAACAATGATATCAATTGTATACCAAAGTACACTCCTTTTTCAACTTGTTGTGTATATTTATATAGCCCCCTCAATTAAAACTCCTTCAACGGGACTTTTGTTGTGTATTTTTTACATACTCTCAATGTACACTCCTTCAAAATCACTTGTTTTAGTAAAATTTTTATATACTCCCCAATGTACACTCCTTTTAAAAGGGCCCCTTTTTTGTATATTTTTATATAACCTCTTTAAAGTACACTCCCCTTCCCCCAGGGCCTTTTGTAGTATATTTATACCTCTCAATGTAAAACTCCTTCAACAGGTCTTGTTGTAAATATTTTTAATTATACTCTCAAAGTACACTTCCCCTTTAACCCGGTCTTGTTTTTAGTATATTTTTTATATACTCTCAATGTACACTCCTTCAACAGGAATTGTTGTAGTTATTTTTTATACTACTCTCAATGTACACTTCCTTCAAAAGCACTTTTTGTAGTATATTTTTATAAACCTCTCCAAAGTACAAAATTTCCCTTTAAAGCACTTGTTGTATATATTTTATATACTCCAAGTACACTCCTTCAACAGCACTTTTTGTAGTTTTTTTATCCCTACTCTCAAAGTAAAAACTCCTTTAAAAAGGACCCTTTTTGGAAATTTTATTTAAAACATACTCTCAAAGTACACTCCCTTTAACAGGACTTGTTGTAGTATATTTTTTACCTACTCTCAATGTACACTTTCCCTTTAAAAGGCCCCTTTTTGTAAATAAAATTTTTTACAACTCTCCCCAAATTTACACTTTTTTCAACGGCCCTTGGTTTTTAGTAAAATTTATCCCTACTCTCAATGTAACTCCCCTTTAACGGCTTGTTGTAAATATATTTATTTACAGCAAACTTCGCTCGCTTCGCTTTCCCTAAGACCCCCTGAAAACCCAAATTTTTCCCCCAAAAAAATGTATAAATACTCCTAATTATTGTCGGATTTAGCCCAAATTTGCAGCAAGTAGTGCGGGCAAAAACAATGGGGGGCGTCGGAAAAAAATTGGTTTTTTCGTAAAAAAAGCCCCTTTAAAGGTAATTAGGGCGTAAACTACTCCTAATTATTTTCGGTTGAGCTGACATTCGACAAACCAAGTAGTGCTGTCCAAAAAACAATTGGGGTCTGGGTTTTAAAAAAACTTTTTTTCTAGAAAAAGCCCTTATGAAATAATTTTTACCAATGAGTTAAATTTTCTGGAACGTGGCTCGCTGTCACGTTTTCCCGCCGCAAGAACTGAGGCCACCAAAAACAAAGGGGCCAGAGGCTGGACGGGCTTCTTTTATACATTCTCCTCAATGTTAAAAACTCCCCTTTAAAAGGCCTTTTTTGTAGTTGAAACCCGCGAGCTTCGTGGGGGTGTCCTTACCATAAAACCCCTGGGAAACCCAAATTTTTCCGGGGGGCCCAAAAGTGTATAACTTTCTCCTAATATTATCGGTTTTGGCCCGAAATTTACATGCAATATGCTGTTCCAAAAATTTAAAGTGGGTCGTCGGAAGAACTTTTTGCGTAAAACAAGCCCCTTAATGAGTAATAAGCGTATCTACTCCTAATTATTGTCCCGGGTTGAGCTGAAATTTAAAATGCAAATTTTCCCGTCAAAATCAACGGGGTCTGTAAAAAAAACTTTTTGCATAAAACCAAACCCCTTAAAGATTTTTCCAATTTAGTTAATTGGGTGGGAAAGTGGGTCGCTGCACGTTCCAGCCGCAAGACGGCCAAAAGCAAAAGGGGGCCCGAGGCTGGAAAGTTTTTCTTGAAAAATATTTATACCCACTATCAATGTACACTTTCCCTTTACAGGACTTTTGTAGTATTTTATACATACTCTCATGTTTCACTCCTTCAACAGGAATTGTTGTTAAATATATTTATACAAAACTCTCAATGTACACTCCTTCCCAAAACACTTGTTTTAGTATATTTATTTTATCCCCCTTTAAAGTACACTCCCTTTAACGGACCCTTTTTTGTAGTTAAAATTTAAAATATCCTCTCAATGTACCTCCTTCAACAGGGCCCTTTTTTTTAGGATATTTATATATCCTCTCAATGTACCCCTCCTTTAAAAAGCAAATTGTTGTAGGGTATTTATATAGCCCCTCAAAGTACACTCCTTCAAAAGGAAAATTGTTGTAGTATATTTTTTTAGCCCCTCAATGTACACTCCTTCAACAGGTCTTGTTTTATTATTTATAATCCTCTCAAATTAAAACTCCCTTTAAAAGGGCTTGTTGTAGGGATAATTTAATGCCTCTCAATGTACACTCCATCCCAAAAGCACTTGTTGTAGGAAAATTTATATAGCCTCTCAATGTACACCCCCTTCAACCGGACTTTGTTTTAGTAAAATTTATATGCCCCCTTTAAATTTCCTCCTTTTAACGGTCTTGTTGTTTTGTATTTTATATATCCTCTCCAAAGTACCTCCTTCAACATACTTTTTGTAAATAAAATTTATATATCCCCCCTCAATGTACACCCCTTCAACAGGGCTTGTTGTAGTAAAATTTATATTCCTCTCAATGTACCCTCCTTCAACAGGGACTTGTTTTAGTATATTTATATAAACCCCTCAAAGTACCTCCTTCACATGACTTTTTTGTAGTAAAAATTTATATATCCTCTCAAAGTACACTCCTTCACCGGTCCTTTTTTTTAGTAATTTATAAAATTTCCCCTCAATGTACACTCCTTCAACAGCACTTGTTTTTAGTATATTTATATATCCTTTTCCCAATTTTCACTCCTTTTAAAAGGACTTGTTTTTTAGTAAAATTTTATATCCTCTCAAAAGTACACTCCTTCCCAAAAGGGCCCTTTTTGTAGTATTTTTAAAATTACTCTCCAAAGTACCCATCCTTCAAAAGCACTTGTTGTAGTATATTTATATATCCTCCCCAAAGTAAAAATCCTTTAACAGGACTTGTTGTAGTTTTTATTATCCTCCCCAAAAGTACAAATTTCCCTTTAACAGGTCCCTTTTTGTAGTAATTTATATATCCTCTCAATGTACCCTCCTTCAACATCCCTTTTTGTAGTATATTTTATATCCTCTCTGTACACTCCTTCAACAGGGCTTTTTGTGGGATATTTATATAACCTCCTCAAAGTACACTCCCCTTTAACAGTTTTTGTTTTTAGTTTTAAATTTTTATATCCCCTTTAATGTACACTCCTTCAAAAGGAAATTGTTTTTGTATATTTAAAATATCCCTTCTTTAATGTACACTCCCTTTCCCCTGACTTGTTGTGTAAATTTATATATCCTCCTCAAAGTACACTCCCTTTAACGTTTTTTTATATATTTTTAAAATTTCCCCTCATGTAACCCTTCAACTGACTTGGGTTTTTTTTATATTTATATATCCTCTCCAAAGTTTTCAAATCCTTTTAAAAGCACTTGTTGTAGTAGATTTATATATCCTCTCAATGTACAAATCCTTCAAAAGACTTGTTTGTAGTATATTTTTTATATCCTTTTCAAGTACACTCCTTCAACAAAC
>JACEEZ010013025.1:67500-92500 GCA_016584305.1 Chionoecetes opilio | reverse complement strand
TATATATATATATATAATATATATATATAATATATATATATATATATATATCAAGTATAGGCGTCCAGCCTCTGGCCCCTTTGCTTTTGACTCAGTTCTTGCAGCTGGAACGTGGCAGCGAGCCACGTTCCAGCCAATTAACTAATTACGCTAATTACTCATTAAGGGCTTGTTCTACGCAAATTGTTTGCTGCATAGACCCTCTTTGATTTTGAAAACACTACTTGCATGTCAAAGTTCAGTTCAATCCGACAATAATTAGGATTAGTTTACCCTAATTACTCATTAAGGACTTGTTTTACGCAAAAAGTTTGTTTCACAGACCCCCATTGATTTTAACAGCACTACTTACATGTCAAATTTCAGCTCAATCCGACAATATTTAGGAGTAGTTATTCACTTTTTGGCTTAAACTTGGTTCCACGGGTGTTATGGTAGGAAGCAGCTCGCTTCGCTCGCTGCCAATAAACTTACATATAAGCATCACTAGAGCGTTTGTTCAGCCACTGTTGCTATCACTATTGCTCTCTCTCTCTCTCTCTTTTCCCCTCTTCTCCCCTCCCCCCTCTCCCCTCTCTCCCCCTCTCCCCCCTCCTCCCCCTTTCTTTTCCCCCTCTCTCTCTCTCTCTCTCTCTCTCTCCCCTTCTCTCTCTCTCCCCTTCTCTTTTTACTCCTCTTTTTCCCCTCCCCTTCTCTCTTTTCTCCCCCATCCCCCTCCCCCTCTCTCCCCTCCCCCTCTCTCTCCCCCCTCCTCTCTCTCTCTCCCCTCTCTCTTTTTTTAATTTTTTCCCCAAGGGGAAAAATTTGTATAGCAAAAAAAATTTAAATAACTTTCATTTTAAGGGGGGAAAAATCGACATTGTTACGGGTTTATAAATACTTGGGTTTTAAAAATATGGGTTAAAAGGGAAAAGCTTCAAAACATGTCAGGAGACCCTTTGTCAGAAGGGAAAGAGAGCAATGTTAGCTTAGTCGCAGAGTGTGGGGCTTTTTTGATCTTCCATTGATTTGCAATTTTTAATTTTTTGACGCGAGGGGTATTGCCTTTTATTACATATGGTTGTAAATTTTGGGGTTACAGACCCATTAAAACATAAAAAACTGTGCATGTTACATTTCTGAACCCATAAAAACCTTAAGGTTCGCAAGACTACATTAATGCTATGGTATATGGGGATTTGGTTTAAATACCTATAGAAATTCATTAAAATTGGGAATGCAAAATTATTGGTCAAAAATTATATTGGTAAAAAAAGAAAAACTTTTTGCTAATTACCCAATGTCTTTTTAAAATGGGCCCCAGACATAACTCCCCTTTCACGGTTTTGTTTACTTTCGGGGGCCATTGTGGGGAAAAGGCGGGGCCGCCGGGGGTTTGGACCTACGAAGGGAAAACTACGGCGTTTGGAAGAATTTTAAGTTTTTTTTTTGCTCAAAATTTTATATTCCAGGGGGTTATTTTAAACTGTGCTCTGTTCCCCTGACCACTATAGAGAAGACCTGAGGGTATACTGGCTGATGGGGCAGAGGCTCCAAAAACCAAAAAAAACAAAAGTCTTCAAACCATCACCCTCAGGTTTTCTCTATGTTGTCAGCAAAGCAGGGAAAATTTAATACCCACTTGGAATATAAATTCCCCCAAAACAACTCAAAATTTTTTTCATCGTGGGAAATTTTCTCTTTGTGGGTTGTACAAAAATTCGGGTTTATGTTTAGTATTAAAATACCTTAATAATTATTTCCTTTTTGTTATCTTTTCTCATAATAATTTAGGGTATTTTTTCTAGTTTTTGCCCATACCCCCCTCTTCCCACAAAAAAAAGTTTGGGGCCTGGGGGAATGCGGGATTTTTGGCGGGGGAAACAAAATATGCGTCGCAACCCCCTTTTTTTTTTTGAGTTAGGGGGTTTTTAAAATTTTGGGCTGGGCCTAGGGGAAAATTCATTGGATTTTTTCTGAGTCCAGAACGTGGGGAACCTGACGTTTCTCAAAAAGAATGATGCCCGAAGTGTGGGAAAAACCCCCCCAAACCCCCCCGCTAGGGGGTTTTATTTTAGTTTTGGGTTGGGTTTTAAGGTGGGGTTTATTTTTAAATTGGGTTTATTTTTTGGTTAGGTTAGGTTTGGTTAGTTTTGGGTTTTTTGGTTTAGTTTGGTTAGGCCCCTTATTTTAATTTTTGGTTGGGTTAGGTTGGGGTTAAAATTTTTTTTTAAAGGAAAATTTCTCTAGATATAAAAAATTACCCTAGATCTGGGGAATTTTTTTAACCCCCAAATACACAACTCTTAAATAATGTTTTTTTCCCAAACGCATAATTTTTTTTCCCCACCCGAAAACCCCGCATTCACACAGGCCCTCCAAACTTGTTTGGTAAATTTTTGGGAAGTGGGAAAAGTAAAGGGCAAACCAAAATTTTTTATGTGGGGGTTT
Source organism: Chionoecetes opilio (assembly GCA_016584305.1). Lineage (NCBI taxonomy): Eukaryota > Metazoa > Arthropoda > Malacostraca > Decapoda > Majidae > Chionoecetes > Chionoecetes opilio. The sequence continues at coordinate 90,070 of JACEEZ010013025.1, read as the reverse complement.
TAAATTTTTAAAATGTGGGGTTTTCGGGTGGGGAAAAAAATCATGCGTGGGAAAAACACAAAATTTAAATTTGTTTTGGGGTTGGAAAAAATTCCCCTGGATCTAGGGAATTTAAAACTTATATCTAGAGAAATTTCCCAAAAAAAAAATTTAAACCTAACCTAACCAAATAAACCAAGCAAACCTAACCAAATCAATCAAAACCAAACCCAAAACCAAATTAACCTAACCAAATATAACCGGGCCCTAAAAAAACCCAAATCTAACCTAACCTCCTAGCGGGGGGTTTGGGGGGTGTTTCGACACTTGGTCATCATTTTTTGGGATCGTCAGGTTCCACGCCTCGGGGACCAAAAGAAATCCAAGAAATTTTCCCTAGATCTAGGCAATTTTTAAACACCCCAAAACCTTCAAAAACTATTTTGGTTGCAGGGCATATTTTGGTACCCCAGCCAAAAAGCCCCCCCATTCCCCAGGTCCCCAAGCTTTTTTTGGGGGAGGGGGAGTATGGGCAAAGGGTTCCCACTAGAATAATCCCGGGAATTTTTTTCCCCCATACAAAACTCTTAAATTATGTGTTTTCCCAAAAGCATAATTTGGGTTTTCCCCCCCCAAAAACCCCCCATTTTCCCCAGGTCCCCAAACTTTTTGGGGGAAATTTGGGGGAGTAGGGGAAAAACTAGAATAAACCCCCACTTATTATGAGAAAGACCAACCCCAAAAAGGAAAATCAAATTAAAAAAGGTATTTTTAAAAATTAAACATTTCCCTGAAAAAGGGATACAACCCACAAAGAGAAGACTACGACGAAAAAAATTCGATTTTTTTGGCCCCCGGGTGTTGTGGTAGTAGTAGTAGTGGCGGCGGCGGGAGCGGCCCGGCCCGGTTTTGGGGGTGGTGGTGGGGTGGTAGTAGTAGAGTAGTAGTGGTAAGTAGTGGTAGTAGTAGTGGTATTTGTAGTAGTAGTGGTGGTGGGGGTGGTGGTGGGGTGGGGGTGGTGGGGTGATTGGGGGGTGGGTTTGGGGATAGTAGTAAACAGTAGTAAATATTTGTAGTAGTAGTAAATAGTATAGGGAGTAGTTTGCAGTATAGTATTTGGTTTTGTAGGGGTTTGTAGTAGTAGTAGTGGGGGTGGTGGTGGTGTGGTGGGGGGTAGTAGTAGAAGTAAGTAGTGTAAATAGTAAGTAATGTAGTAGTTAGGTTTGTATAGTGTAGTATTGTGGGTGTTGGTAGCATATTTTTTGTAGTAGTAACAGTATTTGAGTAGTATTAGTATAGTAGTAAGTAGCAGCAGCAGTAGAATAGGGAGTAGTAGTAAATGGTAGTAGTAGTAAATTAATTTGGGGTGGGGGTAAATAGTAGGAGTATAGTGTAGTAGTAGGGGTGGGTAGTTTGTATAGTAGTAGTAGTATTGTTAGTATAGTAGTAGCGCACAGCAGTAGAAGTAGTAGTAATAATAGTGGTAAAATAGTAGTTAAATGGTGGTGGTGGGGGTGGGAGAGTAGTAGTAGTAGTAGGATTTGTAGTAGTAGTAAAGTAGTAGTAGTATAGGTAGTAAAAGTAAGTAGTGGTATTAGTAGTAGTAAATAAATAGGAGTGGTAGTAAGTAGTATTTGTGGTAGTAGTAAATAGTGTTTGGGGGTGGTAGAGTAGAGTAGTAGTAGTAGTAGTAAATAGGTAGTAGTAAGTAAATAGTAGTAGTGCCCAGGGGAAGTAGTAGAAATTAGTAGTAGTGTAGTAGTAGTAGTATAGTTTTGTAGCAGAGTAGAAGAGTAGAGCAGCAGTAGTAAATAGTATAGTAGTATTTGTAAGTAGTAGTAGTAGTATTTGTAGTAGTAGAGTAGTAGGTGGTAGGGAAAAAAGCAGAGGAAAAAAACATGAATAAATAAAGGGGTTTGGGAGGAGAAGGGTATAGTCGTATGTTAGGATAGGGGCGATGCATTAAAAACCCAAAGTTTTTGACGGGGTAAGTTTAAAGGAGACCGTGAAAGAGAACGAGAGAAGAAAAAGAGAGAGAGGAGAGAGAGAGAGAAGGGGGGAGAGAGAAGGAGGAGGAGAAGGGGGGAGGGGAGAGAGAGACGAAGGTTCCTGTATGAATGAAAGGGGGGAAAAGGGGAAAAGGGGAAAAAAGAGGGTAAAAAGGAAAAGGGGGGAATTTAAAAAAGATAAAGGGAAAGCAGATGAAGTGAAAAAGGGGAAGAAAGTGTGTAGGGAAAAAAGGGAGGAAAAGGGAAAAGAAAGGGGGGAAATAGAGGGTTGTTGAAAAAGAAAAATGGTGAAGGAATTGAAAAAAAAGAAAGAGGAGGAGAGAAAAAGAGAAAAAAAGGGGAGGGGAGGGGAGAGAGAGAAGAAAGAGAAAGGGGAAAAGAGTTTGAGAGAGAGGAAGAGAGAGGGAGAAAAGAGAGGAAAAAAGGAGAGAGGGAGAGAGATGGGGGGGGAGAGAGAGGGAAAAGAGAGAGAGAGAGAGAAGAGAAAAGGGGAGAAACCTTTTCAAAACACATAGGAAAAAGTAAGAAAAATGAACAGGGAAAACAAGTGAAAGGAAGAGAAAAAGAGAAAGAAAGCCAAAAAAAAGGGGAAAGGGGAAAAAATCAGGGGTAAAAAAAGTAGATTTTTAAAAAAAGTTAAAAGAAAAAATACAAGAAAGTCTTTCTCTCTCTTCCCCCTCCCCCCCCTCCTCTCTCCCCCTCTCTCTTTTCTCCCCTCTCTCCCCCCTCTCTCCTCTCTCCTTCTCTCTCTCCCCTCCCCCTTTTCTCTCTCTCTCTCTCTCTCTCTTTTCTCCCCTCTTTTCTCTTCCCCCTCTCTCTCTCTCTCTCTCTCTCGTTACTTTTTCCGTAAATTCAAAATCAGACATTTAGAAAATTAAAATTTTTTTCTGGTTTTTTTTGGCACGGGTGTTGGTATTATATGTGCCCCAGATTTAAAAAACAATGCAGAGGTGGTCTGGCGGCCCAACGTGGGTTAAATTTGATTTACACAACACACACACACACACACACACCCCACACCCCACACAAAACACACACAACACAACCCCCACACACCCACAACCCCCCACCCACAACACCCCCCACACCCACACCACACCCCAACACACACACCCACACACACCCCCCACACACAAAACCCACACCCCACACCCACACAAAACACCCACACAAACCCCCCCCACACCCACCCACACACCCACACACCCAAAACCCCCACACCAAAACACCCCAAAACAACACACACACCCACACACCCCCCCACACCCCACACCACCCCACACACCCCAAAACCCCCAACCCCCCCACCAAACACACACCCACCCACCCCCACACACCCCACACACCCAAAAAACCCAACCCCCCAACCCCCCACACACCCACCCACACACCCCCACACCCACACACAAAACACCCCAAAACCCCCACACACACAACACACACACACACACACACACACACACACCCCCAAACACACACAAAACACACCACACAAAACACACCCACACAAAACAAAAACACCCACACACACACCCACAACACACCCACACACACACCCACACACACAACACACACCACACCACCCACACAAAACCCAAACCAAAACAAAACCCCACACCCAACACACCCACACCCCCACCCCACAACAAAACCCACACCAAAACCCACCCACACCCACACACAACCCACACCCCCCACCCACACACACACACCCACACACCCCCACACCACACACACACCCACACACCCCACCCACACACCCACCCACAAAACCCCCCCACCACAAAACCCCCCCCCCCCCCCCCCACCCCCACACAACACCCCCCCACACCCACACACAAAACCCACACACAAACAAAGCAACCACCAAAAACACACCACACACACACCCCACACCACCACCCCCACACACACAAAAACACACAACCCAAAACCACCAAAACCCCAAAAAACAAAAAAACAAACAAAAAACCCCCCACAACCCACCAAAAACCCCCACACACAAAAAAAAAAAACCCCCAAACCCCCCAAAAAACCCCAAAACACCCCCAACCCACCAAAAAACACCACAAACAAAACCAATTTTTTATTCCCAATTTTAAAAAAATAAAAAAAAACCCAACAAAAAAAAACCACCCAAAAATAATTAAATTCAAACCCCAAACCGTTTTTCCCTCTGTTTAGGAATTAAAAAACCCGCCCCCCCCAATTTTTTTTTTTTTAAAAACGGGAAACCCCCTTTTTCCAAGTTCCCCTTTTTAAAAGTTTTAAATGTTTAACCCGGTTTACACCCTTTGTTTACACCCCCAAAAACCCCTTTTCACCCCCCAAAAAAACCCACACCAACACCCCACAAAAACCCCAACACCACACCCCCCAAAAACCCCCCAAAAACCCAAACACCCCCGGCCCCCCCCTTTTTCCCCCCCACACACACCCCCACCCCACAAACCCCCCCCCCAACCAACCAAACCAAAAACCCAACCCTTTAAATTACCCAAAACCAACAACCAAAACCCCCCCAACCCAAAACCACGGGAATCCCTTAATCCCTAGCCAAAAAAAACCGGGGAAACAAGCAAAACCAAAACCAAAATAAATACCTTTACCCCCCAAAATGGGGAAACTGCGGGTGAGGGTGGGGGAAAAATTTCCCTCCTTTTTTGGGTTGGTAACCCCCCCCCTTTTTTAAAGGCCCCCTTTTTTGGGGTTTTAAATTTTTACAGTTTCAAGGTTTAATTTTTTAACCCCGTTTCCCCCTTTTTACAACCCCGTTTTAAACCCGTTTCCCCAAATTTTTTAACCCCGTTGTTTGAACCCCCTTTTTTACAAACCCCCGGGGACAACCTGGAAAAACCCGGTGGGTTTTCCCCCTTTTAACCCCCTTTTTCATGTTTTTAATGTTTAAACCCCGGGTTTTTACAAAAGGTTTCAAGGTTTTTACCCGGTTTTAAAACCCCTGTTTTACCCCATTTTCCCCGTTTTCAGGACAAGTTTTAAACCCCCCTTTGGTTAAATTGGATTAAAATGGTGGAAAATAAACCCTTTCCGTTAAATTGATTTTTTTCTTAAAAAACCATTCCGGGAAAAGGTGGGGGGGAAAAAATTAAAGGGTTGGGTCGGAAAACCATCTACAAAAACGTGGGAAATCATAAAATATTTTTGCCCTTTTAAGGAAAATCCAAAAATAAGGGGTTTAGGCCTTGGTTTTGAAATGGATTTACCCCCCCCCAAAAAACCCCAAAACCCCCCCCCCGGGGGGGGAAACCTATGGGATCCTTTTTCTTCTTTCTCTTTCTTTTTCTGTCTTTCTTCTTCTTTTCTTCCCCTTTTTGCTCCTCCTTCCTCTCTCCTCCTTTTCTCCCCTCCTCCTCTCTCCCTTTCTTTTCCCTCTTTCTTTCCCTTTTTTTTTTTTCTTCTTCTTATCCTTTCTTTCCTTTTACCCCCAAACATAATACAAGTTTTAAGAAGGGAAATTTTAAAAAAAGGGGAAAGATTTTTTTTGATTAAAAAATGGGGATTAAAATGGTAAAAATTTTTAGAGGGGGAAAAGGTGGGGTAAAATTAAATTAAGGTTTAAGGGGAAATTTTTAAAAGTAAAGTGTTAAAGGGGACTTTTTTTTTTGATTTTAGGATAAAAATAAAGTTGATATGATGTTGTAAAAAGAATTGGGGACCCCAACCCTCCCCTTCCCACCCTCTCCTTCCCCCACCCTTTCCCCCCCCCCTTCCCCCCCCCTCACCCACCTCCCCTCTCCCCCTCCCCCCCCCTTTCCCCCCCCAACCCTTCCCCCCTCACCCCCTTTTCCCCCCCCCCCTTTACCACCACCAAACCCCCACAAACCCCTGATTTAATAAAACCTAAAAAAAAAAATATTATTTTTAAAAAATTTTAATGGGGGGGTTTTGATAAATTTAATTTTGAAGGGAATTGAAATGAAATTTGTAATGGGAAAGGGGAGTTGGAAAAGTAAAAGTTTTTCCCCCCCTTTTTCCCTTTTTCCCCCCCCCACTCCATACCCCACCCCATCACCCTTTTCCCCCCCTTCCCCCCCTTTCCCCCCCCTTTTCCACCACCCCGCACCAACATCACCCCTTACCCCCCTTTTAAACCCCCACCAACCCTTAAACCACCCCACCCTTTCCCCCCCAAACTTTTTTCAACCATCCCAACCAAACCCCAAAACCCCCACCAGGCCCAAGAACAACCCCCTCTCCCCCCCTTAACCACCCCACCCTCATCAACCCCCACCCACCAATCCCACGAAATAAAAAATTTCCCCGCTGAAAAAGTTGCCCCCAGGGGAAGGGCCAAAATACCCCCTCCTTTCTTTCCCCCTCCTTCCCCCTAGGGTCAAACCCCCCTTTTTTCCCTCATAGGAAAAATTTTAAAAAAATTTTAAAAAACCCCTAATCTTCCTTTTTCCCTTTCCTAACCCTCCCCTTTCTTCCCTCCCATCCACTTTCAAACACCTTACTTTTTTTTAAAAAACCCTTTTACATTTCCAAGACATGGGGGTTTTACCCCCAAAACCTTTTTTTCCAGTTTCATCCCCTCCTCCTTTTTGCAACCCATTTCCTTCCTACATGTAGCCCAAAATCATTTCGTTTCAAACTTTAAAACCCAGTTTCCCGGGTTTCCGGGGGTCCTTAAAAAACATGGGCCCCCGGGGAAGGGGCCCCCATCCCCCAAAGGCCTCCCAAGGGGCCTTACCATCCCCCCCCGGGAACCTTTCCCCCCACAAAAGATTGGGGGGGGGAAAAAAATTTTTCACCAAAACAGAATGGGTGTTGGGTTTTGAGTTGATGGAGTAAAAATAGTGACGTTTGAGTGCTAAAGAATCATGTGTTTAAATTATTGATGCAAGTGATGGGAACACCACCATCCACTAATCACAACCTTCCCTATAAAATCCCCCAATCCCCCAAACAACCCAAACCACACACCCCCTCAAACCTCCACCACCATCCCCCCCAGGCCATAACCCCTTCTCCTCCATAAAAAAAAATAATTCACTCAAACTCATACCTCATATCCTAACGTATGTATTCCACTCATGTCTCTCACTCATCCCTCTCTCTTCCCTCTATCCTTTTACTTTGCAATCCACTTACTTTCTTTAATCCTTCTACATTATCCTAGACATGCTTTTACTTTATCCTTATTCCACTCATGTCTCTCTCTCTTCCCTCTCTCTTCTTTGCAATCCACTTACTTTCTCTTCCTACATGATACTTGCCAACTCGATCTCGCTGCAACTTCACCTTCGCTTCCAGATTTCGGGGCGTCCTTCACCATGCATGGGCGCGGCGGGAACGGGGCGCCCTTCACCATGCATGGGCGCGGCGGGAACGGGGCGCCCTTCACCATGCATGGGCGCGGCGGGAACGGGGCGCCCTTCACCATGCATGGGCGCGGGCGGGAACGGGGCGTCCTTCACCATGCATGGGCGCGGCGGGAACGGGGCGCCCTTCACCATGCATGGGCGCGGCGGGAACGGGGCGCCCTTCACCATGCATGGGCGCGGCGGGAACGGGGCGTCCTTCACCATGCATGGGCGCGGCGGGAACGGGGCGTCCTTCACCATGCATGGGCGCGGCGGGAACGGGGCGCCCTTCACCATGCATGGGCGCGGCGGGAACGGGGCGTCCTTCACCATGCATGGGCGCGGTGGGAACGGGGCGTCCTTCACCATGCATGGGCGCGGCGGGAACGGGGCGCCCTTCACCATGCATGGGCGCGGCGGGAACGGGGCGCCCTTCACCATGCATGGGCGCGGCGGGAACGGGGTGTCCTTCACCATGCATGGGCGCGGCGGGAACGGGGCGTCCTTCACCATGCATGGGCGCGGCGGGAACGGGGCGTCCTTCACCATGCATGGGCGCGGCGGGAACGGGGCGTCCTTCACCATGCATGGGCGCGGCGGGAACGGGGCTTCTTTCACCATGCATGGGCGCGGCGGGAACGGGGCGTCCTTCACCATGCATGGGCGCGGCGGGAACGGGGCTTCCTTCACCATGCATGGGCGCGGCGGGAACGGGCGCCCTTCACCATGCATGGGCGCGGCGGGAACGGGACGCCCTTTGCCTGCAGATTCCTCCCTTGCCTACTTGTTGATTCACGACTATTGCCTCTTGACCTTCACCTGACCAATCTTGGGTCACTCGGCTCGGCTACAAGTCTGACGGGTTTCTCGTGTCACGTTTTTACTGACTTCATGGAAAACGTGATACTCGTCTCTTAGATTACATTCATTTTCTTTCTGTCGTTTTTGTAAGTTTTCAGTTTTCCAGTTTTGTTTAGTTGTTGCTTTTATGTTTAGTTCAGTTATGTATTCCAGTCTTGTTCAGTTACTCTATCCAGCCTAGTTCAGTTATCCAGTTTTTCCTTCCAGTTTTGTTCAGTTATCCAGTTACTCCTTCCAGTCTTGTTCAGTTATCCAGTTACTCCTTCCAGTTTAGTTCAGTTATCCAGTTACTCCTTCCAGTTTAGTTCAGTTATCTCTTCCTTGGCATTGATCCAAATTTGACTTTCCTTCTGGGGGCAACAATACGCTATTCTTCCCACTGCAAGCAACACACGAAGACCAACACAGGGATATGTTGACAAATTAATACTGCCTGCAACATGTATTCAACTTTGGGTGTGTTGCAAGACCTCGAGCATTTCAAAGCAGATTTTCCTTGACATGGTATGACAGTCTCCCCTCGTCACTCAAAGCAGATTTCCCCCTTATATTTGACATGGTGTGACTGTCTCCCCTCATATACACATCAATTTGTACATCGTGTCTGTCTGCCATTTCATATATTCGTGCACTGTATTCGATTTTGATAGAAAGCGATGTGATATTAACCAGGGACGGAGTATTCGTATTCGGTATTCGTATTTGAATACATTGATGAATACATTTTGAATACAGTATTTAACTGTATTCGTATTCGTAACCGAATACTTGGGAAAAGTATTCGTATTCTTCGAATAATCTGACGAATAATGCTAAATTTATTATCAGAAATAACAGAGTCGTTGTTCCTTACAACTCTAGCTTCCTGAGTGGACGTGTGTAGAGGTTGCTAGATTTGCTCATGGGCTTATCAGTATGCTGGCAATGCTTTGTGGATACTGTAATGTATAATGGTTAATGGATAATGTACTGTAAATACATGTTCTAACTTTTACACATACAAAATTGATACCCAATTTTTTCATATAATTTGTAAGTTCCCTTACCAAAAGCTTTTAGTGTTCATGCTCTCTTAGGTAATGCTTTTACATTACATAGACTCTCAAAAAATATAACTTTTCATTTATGGTTCCTCAGTTTTCTTGGCTACGCCACACTACCAAGAAATGTGTACAATGCCTTAGCTTCTTAATATCACCATTCTGCCTCTCAAAAAGTGGCATAATGGAAATAAAAATCCATAAAAAACCGACGAATAGAAGTGAGGTCTACAACATGTGACCACTAAAAACTGGGCTTACCATCATATATATTTTTTTAATGATGTCTGGCACATTCCCCTTTTTTGGCATTAAATCAATCAATCATGATATATATTTTGTTGCGTTTCTTTCGTAATTGGTTACTGGGAATTTTGGGAAAACAAACAAATATGTCCCTGCTGTACTTAATTAAGGTAGTTGTGATGGTTACAGGTTTAGTTTCGTACACAAGTTGTTTCGTACCCAGGTTTTGTTAGTTGTTTCGTACACTGATTTAAAGTTTTATCGTACATACCTGGTGTTGAATCGTAACTCTAGTAGTAAAGTTCAACTCTGAGCTGAGTGTACGAAACGACTATGGTTTCATATAGACCACGAAACAACGTTTTGGTGTACGAATCTACTGGTGTACGAAACAACTTGTGTACGAACTGACTGCACCCCGTTGTGATATCCCAGTTCTGAACACTGGCACCAGTCATGAGTAATTATTTATTCATGAAGCCATTTTACCATTGCAAAACTTTGGTACCGTACTATACCGAATTACATCAAAAATAATTTTTTCAGCCCCTGTCCACCCAGCAGTGAATGTGTACCGGGTGTTAGCCGGGGGTTTGTGACCCCCCTCCCGGGGTGGTGGCTTCGGCCAACACTAAGCTGCAGCGGTAGATCACTATGGCTCTGAGGAATTGTATATCCTCTAAGCAAACAAACAAACAAACAAACAAACAACTCTTGTATTCACTCCCTGATATTAACGGAATCTGTCTGTACTTTCTCGATATACGTTAAAATACTTATTCTCGTAGTTTTACTCGTAGTGTTAGGAATGTGTATATATTTGCGTTGACTTCTGTTGTCTACGTGATTGAACAAGCTACGATCCTTCTACTCCTCTCCGTGTGTTTGTGATTATAGGAAAATTACAATTAATGTGATACTTTAATATATTTCTTTAATTTTTTTATTTCATTATTCTTAAACTTTTTTACACATAATCTGAGTTCCGTGGCATTTAAAAAGAAAATGATGCTATGTATTCATNTTTAATTCCCGTCTTTTTAATTTCAGTTTCCAGTTGTTTAGTTGTTGCTTTTATGTTTAGTTCAGTTATGTATGTATTCCAGTCTTGTTCAGTTACTCTATCCAGCCTAGTTCAGTTATCCAGTTTTTCCTTCCAGTTTTGTTCAGTTATCCAATTACTCCTTCCAGTCTTGTTCAGTTATCCAGTTACTCCTTCCAGTTTAGTTCAGTTATCCAGTTACTCCTTCCAGTTTAGTTCAGTTATCTCTTCCTTGGCATTGATCCAAATTTGACTTTCCTTCTGGGGGCAACAATACGCTATTCTTCCCACTGCAAGCAACACACGAAGACCAACACAGGGATATGTTGACAAATTAATACTGCCTGCAACATGTATTCAACTTTGGGTGTGTTGCAAGACCTCGAGCATTTCAAAGCAGATTTTCCTTGACATGGTATGACAGTCTCCCCTCGTCACTCAAAGCAGATTTCCCCCTTATATTTGACATGGTGTGACTGTCTCCCCTCATATACACATCAATTTGTACATCGTGTCTGTCTGCCATTTCATATATTCGTGCACTGTATTCGATTTTGATAGAAAGCGATGTGATATTAACCAGGGACGGAGTATTCGTATTCGGTATTCGTATTTGAATACATTGATGAATACATTTTGAATACAGTATTTAACTGTATTCGTATTCGTAACCGAATACTTGGGAAAAGTATTCGTATTCTTCGAATAATCTGACGAATAATCCTAAATTTATTATCAGAAATAACAGAGTCGTTGTTCTTTACAACTCTAGCTTCCTGAGTGGACGTGTGTAGCAGGGTTGCCTGAAATTCTCGATCTTACACATTGCATATCTACAGTACAATCTTTGACTTCACTGTCCACAAACTCCCTTATTAATCTACCGGTGACAGTGTCCATATTCATAGATAACTTCATTGCAAACGTCAGTGGGTCATCATCATAAGTTGATCGCTCCTGCCACATTTTATGGAAAAACCTATGTTGCACAGAACTTATCATATCTTTTAGGGGTGGGTAACCCGATTCCACGTAACATATATCATTGCAAGTTGACCTTCGCACACCCAACAATTGCTTTAAACACCAGTTAAACAGTTTAGTCATAGGTTTTAAATCTGCCCCAAACCATGATTCAGCATCATACATAAGTGTTGACATTAATGCTGCGTCAAAAACACGTTTTTTTACAATAAATGGCACATCATCATTTTTCTTCACAAAAGAAACAAATTTTAGTACGTGTGGCATTTTTAACTTGGCATGTAACTTAACAGCGGAAGATGTCGACCCATCGCAGGTGAACGGCGACCCTAAATAAACATACGACTTACAAGGTTGAACACTTAAACCGTTCACTGCCAACGGGTCAGCGTCGTCACGGCTGCCATTTAACACAAAAAATTTAGTTTTAGACTGATTCACTATCATGCCGTACTCTAGACAGTACTCCTGTAATATTGATAATTTACTCAACATATTTCTCCGTGACGTGGCTAATAGTACCGTATCATCCATCATGACAAGAACGTGCAACCACTTCAGAAATCCATCATAACCACTGCCCTGTTTAATGAGGCGTATTAAATCATTAACAAAAATTACAAACAAACGCAGGACGTTGGCGAGCCTTGTTTTACCCCTAATGCGATAGTTACCAAAGCGGCTCCAATCCAACTTTCTGTTAAACTATACATGGCAACCATAGCAGATATCATTACTGAGCCACATCCTAAACGCCTCAACACACGGAATAATAAATGTCTTGGTACTCTGTCATATGCTTGCTTAAAGTCTATAAATGTTACAAAAAGAGTAAGTTTCTTTCTCCTGGCCATATCACACAACAAGCGTAGACAAACAATCTGTTCAAGACATCCCCTAGTCTTCTGTGCCCCGGCCGTTCTCTAAATGGTCTAAACCAGAGGACAATCGCGACACAACACCATATCGTATAATTTAACAATACTGTTGGCTACATTTATCCCTCTGTAATTTCTCAATCGGCCCTTTTTGCCTTTTTAAATATGTGTGTAGGGAAGAAAGTGATTGTAGAAAGGAAAGAATGAGGGCATAGAATTGTGAAGAAAGAAAATGGTGAAAGGATTGCAATAAAGGAGAGAGTAGTAGGATGAGAGCTAGAGGAGAGAGAGTAGAGAAGCGAGAGAGAGAGAGATAGAGAGAGATATATAGATTAGCGAGAGAGAGAGATAGAGATATAGAGATAGAGTAGAGAGATATATATCGCGAAAGAGTAATAGAAAGAGAGAGAGCGATAGAAGAAGAGAAAGAAGGAGAAAGATGAGAGAAGATAGATAGAGAGAAGAGAGATAGAGAGACGAGAGCGAAGCTCACAAAACACAATGCGGACACTTATGAAACATGAAACCGTAAGACGAGTGAACGAGAGAAGAGAATAATATAAAGAGAGACCAAAAAGAAGGAAGAGAACAATCAGATAGTAAAGTACATATAAGAAAGTTAAAGAAAAAATACAATAATGCTCTCTCTCCTCTCTCTCTCTCTCCTCCTCCTCCTCCTCTCTCTCTCGCTTCTCTCTCTCTCTCTCATCTCTCTCTCTCTTCTCTCTCAATCTTCTCTCTCGCTCTCTCTGGTCCTCTCTCTCTTGAGTCTCGTCTCTCTCTCTCTCCTCTCTCTCTCTCTCTCTCTCTCTCGCTCTCTCTCCTCTCAGCGCTCTCGCTGTCTCTCTCTCTCGTCTCTCTCTCGTTACTTTTTCGTAAGATTTCACATCATACATTTAGAAAATTAATTTTCTCTGTTTTTTTCCTCGCACTGATGTTGTATTAATCTGTGCTCACAGATAAAAAAAACAAAAGCAATGCGAGGTGGTCGTGGTGGGCGGGGTGCGATACGTGGTGAAATTAATTGTCACACTCACACACCACACACACACACCACACACACACACACACACACACACACACGACAACACCCCACCACCCACACACACCCCCACACACACACACACACACACACACACACACACACACACACACCCCCCCACACACACAGCCCACACACTGCACACCCACACTACACCCACACACAGGCACCCCACCACCCACACACACACACACACACACACCACAAATACACACCCACCCACAACACACACACAACACACCTACACACACCCCCACACACCAACACCACCCACACACCACCGCAACACAACCACCCACACACACACCCACACACCCACACACACACACACAACAACACACACCCACACACCCACACACACCACACTACACACACCCCACCCACACACACACACAGCACACACACACACACACCACCACGACACTACACACCACACACACCACACAGCACACACACACACACACCACACACACACACACACCCACACACACACACACACACACAAAACACACACACACCACACAACACACACACACACACACACAGCAACTCACTCACACACACACACACCCACACACACCACACACACACACCCCACACCACGACACCACACCACCCACACACACCACACACCCGCCACACACACACCCACACACCGCACACACACACACCCACACCCACACACCACACACAACCACACACATACACACCCCCCCCAACACATACCACGACCCCACCACTCCACACACACACAACACACACACACCCCCACCAACCACACACCCCACACCCCCCACACCCCCCCCCCCCCCCCCCACCGCCCACACACACACACCCACACCCACACACCCCCGCACATCAACACACACCACCACACACACACCCACACCCACACACGCCACCACACACACACACACAAAAGCTTCTAATTTTTACTCTTCCATAGCTTCTTCTACTATACATTTTTAAAAGTTTACAAACATAAAGGGAACTTCATCTTTACTTACAAAAACCATTCACAGCACTAGAAATAATAGATTGTTAATTTATTTGTCCGCGCATGATCGAACACTCTCTTCAGGACACCATCTTTTTATTTTGGTCCTCAATTATGGAATACTTTACCAACTGACCTTGAAAAATCTGTTGTAATCGGTAGTATTCCTCAATTTAATATAAAATAAAAAATATCTATTCACGCAACAAAATTTGTATAAGAAATAACCACTCCAAAATAATGTAATAGTTGTCAAAAGATTCATGAATCTGTTTTTCTCTCTTGTTCTGATGTATACTATAATGTATATTTGATGCTCCTCAGGCTAGATTGTTATTTTTTTTTTTATAGAAATAGTGTCTAAGGAGCCTGCTCGACAGTTCATTCCAAAATTTATATTAATGTTTTTATATTTTTATAAATTTTTTTTTTTTTTTCTCTTTTGGGCACTATGGAAATAAACTTACTTACTTCTTACTTTACTTACACACACACACACACACACCCACACACCACAACGTCAACACACACACCACACGCGACACCCACGAAGCACAAACACACACACACCACATCACACACCACACACCCACACACACACCCACCACACACAACCCCCGCACACACCACTCACCAACACACACACACACACCCACACACACACACACACCCACAACCACCCCACACACACACACATCACACACCAATGTACCCACACATCGCAACACATACCTACATGTACACACCATACACACCACACATCACACACACACACAACACACCACACACACACACACAACACACATCACACTCACACTCGCACTCAGACACACACACACCACACACACCACACACACCACACCACACACACACACACTCCCACTCACCTCACTCTCAAAACACCACCAGTGGCAGACTGCGTGGGAATGGGGGACACCTTCTCCTCCATTTTTTGATCGGTACCCTCTTTCCGCCTTTTTCCAGTGCCCCCGAGTGTTTACACCGAGACCCCGTGTTTCACCCCATGTTTTACACACCCCGGTTTCCAAAACCCCTTGTTTACACCCCGTGTTTTACAACCCGTGTTTACACCCCGTGTTTACCACTTGTTACACCCCGTGTTTTCCCCCTTGTTTACAACACCCAGTGTTGACACCCCTTGTTTTACACCCCGTGTTACAACCCGTGTTTTACCCCCGTGTTTACACCCCGTGTTTTTACACCCCTTGTTTTACAACCCGTGTTTACACCCGTGTTTTACAACCCAGTGTTGACAACCCCTTGTGTTACAAACCCCGTGTTTAAACACCTGTTGTTTACACCCGTTGTTTACAACCCCGTGTTACACCCGGTTTTTTACACCCCGTGTTTTTACACCCGTGTTTCCACTCACCCCTCCCTTGTTCCGCCACTGCTACCAAATGTCGCGAAAATACCGGGATCTCTCCTGTTGTATTGACTTGTTTTTCTTCCAAGCAGTAGCCGATGCTCTCGCCCGAGCGTGGCGCAGGTACCACGGTTGGATCTTGAATGCCGTTATCTAGCATCGTGAATATCATATTTATATTTTTGCCATTTTACGTGTAAACTACGAGTAACATTAAGGCGTTCACACCTAGGTGTGAAACGTGTTCGAAGTTCGTATTCCGTCAGTTCTATTTAGATAAAGTCTCCAATCTTTCTGATTGGGGATGGTACAAATATGACGAGTGTCCTTTATATATTCATAAGAGGTCTCCGTTTTTCTAAGATTTATTTAACATGTACTTTTCTCTAAATAGTACGAATAGTCCCCAGTTTGATAGGCTTCCGTGGCGCATGGTAGCGCGTCTGGACTCCTAGAATCAGAAGGCTGGTTTGTTCGAGTCACTCCGTGGTCACTCTCACTACAGGAACTACCACGTGTAGTCTTACGGCCTCTTGTAGCTTCCTTATGTTTTTATGGATAGGTAAATCAGTCTGTATCGAAACGTTCAAGTTCCCGTAGAATAGTGTGACCTAACAGTAGTGACAAGTTTTAATGACGTTTTGGCCATTATTTAAAAGGGATTAGATTTTATGGTAGATGAGAATACATAAATCGTATAATTATAAGACGAACACTTTATTCAGGGAAAGTGATGAGGGGCGAAAATGATAATAAGTAAGGTAACATTTCAACATACCAACCGTGAAAGCCTGCATGAACATCCTTGGACTTTGTATGTTCTTATCAAGACCTCCAAATACGTTCTGATATGCATGTTGTGATAGGACATCGGTGAACTCTCATGTTATCTCTCTTCTCTCTCTCTCTCTCTCTCTCTGCTCTCATCTCTCTCTCTCATCTATCTCTCCTCTTCTCTCTACTCATCTCCTCTCTCATCTCTCTCTCTCTTCTCTCTCTCTCTCTGCCCCTCAACGCCCCTCTCTCATCTCTTCTCTATCTCTCTCAACTCACACCTACCACCATCATCACTACCACTGATTTAAGTAAGTATACGTGAAGCTGGTGAATATTATATGATTGATGATGATGTATGGTGATGGGTATTATGATGGTGATGGTTGCAGAGTGGGAAGGGTTGTGGTAGTAGGGTGATGATGATGGTATGGTTGTAATTGAAATGAGGGAATTTAGAAGTATGTTTGTTTAAGGTAGACGTAGTATTAGTAGTAGTATAGTAGTAGAAGTATAGTTAGTAGCAGTATTAGTAGTAAAACAGAAGTGTGCCACCACCCAACCACCATACCACTATCACCACCACGTACTACCATATCACCACCACCACTAACCACCACACACCACTTACCACCACCACCACTCCACCACCATCCCTCCCAGCACCACCACCATCACCCTCTACTACCACCATCAACCCCCATCACCACCACCACCGCACCATCACCACCACTTCCACCACCACACCATCACCCCTAACTACCACCCCATCTACCACCACCACACCAAGCAACCACACCACCGAGCACCACACCATCACCCTACTACTACCACCACCATCACCACACACCACATCACCTACTACCACCACCACCACCACCATCACCACTGCTATGATATATCCTCTCAACTTGCTCGCAGGAAGCTTGCACCCATGAAAGTTGAATGGTCCGAGGAGGGGAGTTTGATAGTAACCCGCCTTTCTTCCCCTCTCCTTCCCCTTCCCCTCTCCTCTCCCTCCCCCCTCACTCAAGACTCCTTACACATCCCTTATCTCTATCTTCCGCTCTCCTTTTCTGCCTCCTCTCTTACTCACAATCTAATGCATCTTATCCATCACTCGTTTACATCTTTTTAACACCACATTATCATCTTGGTGGAGAACGATCGATGGCAGACAGTGGTTTAGCGCCTGCAATGGCGTGTTAGGTTTTGCCGAGTTCGATCGCCCGAGGATTTGCAAACAATCACTGCCCGTCGAGTGCCTAGACCTACTGCTGCCCATTAACTCTACGTTTCGCTTGCACGTGCATCGGAGGACCTGGTAGCGCATGGGACTCTAATTCACAGCCGTTCACTATAAAAATCATGCCTGTCCACCTACGGGTCAAGGGGCCAAACAACCATCACAGTGCCCTCAAGTGAACCTCCAGAGCTACCATCCCAACCCCTGAGGTCTACTTGGGGACTTCAGGTTCTATAGGTATAAATGTTAAAAAAAATATTAATTCACTCAAACTCATACTCCATATCCTAACGTAATGTATTCCCCTATTCCTCTCACTCATCCCTTGCTCTCCTCTATCGCTTTTACTTGGCATCCATTACTTTCTTTATCCTTCTACATTATCCTAGACATGCTTATTCCTTTATCCTTATTCCACTCATGTCCTCTCTCTCTTCACCTATCTCTTCTTTGTCAATTCCACTTACTTATCTCTTCCTACATGATACTTGCCAACTCGATCTCGCTGCAACTTCACCTTCCGCTTCCAGATTTCGGGGCGTCCCTTCCACCATCATGGCGCGGCGGGACGTGGGCGCCTTCACCATGCCAATGGGCGCGGTGGGAACGGGCGCCTGTCACCATCCTGGGGGGTGCGGCGGGAACGGGTCGCCCTTCACCATGCTATGGCTCGTCGGGAACGTGCGTCCTTCACACATGCTGGCGCGGCGGGAACGGGCGCCTTCCATCATGCTGGGCGCGGCGTGAACGGGGCGCCCTTCACCATGCATGGGCGCGGAGGAAACGGGGCGTCCCTTCACCATGCATGGGCGTCGGCGCGGTAACGGGGCGTCCTTCACCATGGCATGGGCGCGGCGGGAACGTGCGCCTTCACCAGCATTGGCGCGCGGGAAGGGCCGTCCTTCAACCATGCAGGGTCTGCGGTGGGACGGGGCGTCTTCACCATGCATGGCCGCGGCGGAACGGGCGCCTTCCCCATGCTTGGCGCGGGCGGGAACCGGGGGCTCCCTTACACCTTCATTGGCGCCGTTCGGGAACCGGTGTGTCCTTCACCATGCATGGGCCGGCGGGAACGGGGCGTCCTTCACCATGCCTGGGCGCGCGGGAACGGGGGCGTCCTTCACCAATGCTGGGCCGGCGGAAGGGGCGTCATTCATCCATGCATGGGCGCGGCTTTAAACTGGAGGCTTCTTTCACCATGCTCGGGCGCGGCGGGAACGGTGGCGTCCTTCCCAGCATGGGGCGCGGCGGAACGGCTTCCTTCACCATGCATGGCGCGGCGGAACGGCGCCCTTCACCTGCAGGGCGCGGCGGGAGACGGGACGCCACTTGCCTGCAGATTCCTCCCTGTGCCTCTTGTTGATTCGACGACTATATGCCTCTTGAACGCTTCACCTGACCAATCTTGGGTCACTCGCTCGAGCTACAGTCTGACGGGTTTGCTCGTGTCACGTTTTTACTGCTTCTGAAAACGTGATACTCGTCTCTTAGATTACATTCATTTTCCTTTCTGTCGTTTTTGTAAGTTTTCATTTTTCCAGTTTTGTTTATTGTTGCTTTTATTTGTAGTTTCAGTTATGTATTCCATTCTTGTTCAGTTCCTCTATCCAGCCTAGTTTCAGTTATCCAGTTTCTGCCTTGCCATTTTTGTTCAGTATCCAGTTACTCTTCCAGTCTTGTCAGTTATCCATTTGCTCCTTCCAGTTTAGTTCCTTTATCCATTTACTCCTTCAGTTTAGTTCAGTTATTCTTCCTTGGCATTGATCCAAAGTTTGACTTTTCTTCTGGGGCAACAATCGCTATTCTTCCCACGCAAAGCAACACACGAAGACCACACAGGGAATATGATTGACAAATTCATACGGCCTGCAACATGTATTCAACTTTGGGTGTGTTGGCAAGACCTCGAGCAGTTCAAAGCAGATTTTCCTTGACATTGTATGACATAATCTCCCTCGTCACTGCCTCAAAGCAGATTTTCCCCCGTATATTTGACATGTGTGACTGTCTCCCCTCATATACACGTCAGTTTTGTACTATCGTGTCCTGTCTGCCATTTCATATATTCGTCCTGTATTCGCTTTGATAGAAAGCGATGTGATATTAACTAGGGACGGAGTATTCGTATTCGGTATTCGTATTTGATCATTGCTGAATACCTTTGAATACGGTATTTACTGATTCGTATTCGTATACCGAAAAAAAAAAAAAATTAAAAACTTGGGAAAGTATTCGTATTCTTCGATATCGAACGAATTACATGCTAATTATATATCAAAATAACAGAGTCGTTTGTTTCCTTACAACTCTGCTTTTCCTGAGTGGACGTGTGTAGCATTTGTCAGTTGCTCATGGGCTTATCATATGCTGGCAATGCTTTTGTGATACTGGTAATGTATAATTTTTAATGGATAATGTACTGTATATACATGGTTCTAACTTTTACACATACAAAATTGATAACCCTAATTTTTTCATAATTTGCAAGTTCCCTAACCAAAAGCTTTTAGTGTTCATGCTCTCTTAGGTAGATATGCATTTTACATTACATAGACTCTCAAAATATAACTTTTCTTTATGGTTCCTCAGTCTTTCTTGGCTACGCCACACTATCAGACATGTGTACATCCTTAGCTTCTTAATATCACCAATTCGGCCTCTCAAAATGGCCTAATGGAAATATAAATCCATAAAAACCGTTGAATAGAAGTGAGGTCTACAACATGGTGACCATAAAAACTGGGCTTACATCATATATATTTTTTTAATGATGCCATGGCACATTCCCCTTTGTTTGGCATTAACATCACTCAATCATGATATATATTTTGTTGGCGTTCTTTCGTATTGTTACTGGAAATTTTGGGAAACAAACAAATATGTCCCTGCTGTACTTAATTAAGGTAGTTTTGTGTATGGTTCGGTTTAGTTTTCGTGCCAAGTTGTTTTCGTACCCTGTTTTGTTAGTTGTTTTCGTACACTGATTTAAGTTTATCGTACCTACCTGATGTTGACATCGTAACTCTAGTACTAAAGTTCAAACTCTGAGCTGAGTGTAACGAAACGACTAATGGTTTACATATAGACCACGAAACAACGTTTTTGGTGTACGATCTACTGGTTACGACAACCTTGTGTACGAACTGACTGCACCCCTTTGTGATATCCCAGTTCTGAACACTGCACTCAGTCATTAGTAATTAATTATTCAATGAAGCCATTTTTACCATTGCAAAAACTTTGGTACCGTACTATACGGAATTCATCAAAAATATTTTCAGCCCCTGTCCCTCCTCAGTATGGTACCGGGTGTTACCGGGGGTTTTGTGACCCCCCTCCCGGGTGGGTGCTTCGCCAACCTAAGCTTGCAGCGATCAATATGGCTCTGAGGAATTGTGATATCCTCTAAGCAAACAACAAACAAACAAACAAACAACTCTTGTATTCACTCCCTGGATATTACGGATCTGTACTGTACTTTCTCGATATCACGTTACAATACCTTATTCTCGTAGTTTTTTACTCGTAAGTGTTAGGATGTGTGTATATATATTTGCGTTTGACTTTGTTGGTCTGTGATTGAATCAAGCTACGATCCTTCTACTCCTCTCCGTGTGTTTGTGATGTATAGGAAATTACAATTAATGTGATACTTTAATATTTCTTTAATTTTTTTATTTCATTATTCTTAAACTTTTTTACACATAATCTGAGTTCCGTGGCATTTAAAAAGAAAATGATGCTATGTATTCAATATGAAGATAAGGATTTCTTATTTTAATGATCAAGTTTGCTGAATTTTTTCGTAACAAGACACAAACATGAATTTTTTTTCTTCACCTATTTTTTAACCTATTTCTATATCCTCTCAATGTATACTTGTATACAATGATATACAATTGTATACAATGTACACTCCTTCAACAGGACTTGTTGTAGTATATTTATATATCCTCTCAATGTACACTCCTTCAACAGCACTTGTTGTAGTATATTTATATAGCCTCTCAATGTACACTCCTTCACAGCCTTTGTTGTAGTATATTTTAATACATACTACTCAATTACACTCCTTCAACAGCACGTTGTTGTAGTATTTTTATTACTTCTCAATGGTCCACTCTTCCCATCACTTGTTTGTAAGTATTTTATATTACTCTCAATGTCACTCTTCACCAGTGCTTGTTGTATATATATACTATCACCTCACAATGTACACTCCTTCAACAGCACTTGTTGTAGTATATTTATATAGCCTCTCAATGTACACTCCTTCAACAGCACTTGTTGTAGTATATTTATACATACTCTCAATGTACACTCCTTCAACAGCACTTGTTGTAGTATATTTATATATCCTCTCAATGTACACTCCTTCAACAGCACTTGTTGTAGTATATTTATATAGCCTCTCAATGTACACTCCTTCAACAGGCCTTGTTGTAGTATATTTATACATACTCTCAATGTACACTCCTGCAACAGGACTTTTGTCTTATATTATACATACGCTCATGTACATCCTTCACAGGCGGTTGTAGTATATTTTATACATACTTCTCAATGTAACCGCTCCTGCACAGGACCTTGTTGTAGTATTTTATACTCTCAATGTACACTCCTTCAACAGGACTTGTTGTAGTATATTTATACATACTCTCAATGTACACTCCTTCAACAGGACTTGTTGTAGTATATTTATACATACTCTCAATGTACACTCCTTCAACAGCACTTGTTGTAGTATATTTATACATA
>JACEEZ010013025.1:12500-57500 GCA_016584305.1 Chionoecetes opilio | reverse complement strand
CATGTTTCAAAATGTGTGCTTCGTTTTTTGTTGTTGTTGTTTTTGTTTGTTTTCGTTTGTTTGCTGTTGTTGTTTGTTTGTTTGTGTTTGTTTTTGTTTGTTTTATTGTGTTTTTTTTTTTTTTTTTTTCGTGTTTTTTTTTTTTTTTTTTTTTTTTTTTCTGTTTGTTTTGTTTGTTTTGTTGTTGTTTTTGTTTATTTTGTTGTTGTTGTTGTATTTGTTTGTTTGTTTATCTGTTTGTTATGACTCTGAACATTGGACTCACTGTAAAATTCACTTAGTTGTAATATTTGAAAAAGAGGATTTTTGTGTGTGACTTTTATGGGTAGAAAAGTTTAGTAATCGTCGAGGTGGAAAAGGACGATAAAATGTATTGTTTGTTGGGCCAGCCACTCCATCTTACCTGTTAATTACGAGCCTTCCCACGAGACCTTGTTATCGCCTGGACCTATTGTGGTTATATTACGATCTTTCTCTCTCTCTCTCTCTCTCTCTCTCTCTCTCTCTCTCCTGGGGTCTCATCCTCTCTCTCTCCTACTCTCTCTCTCTCTCTCTCTCTCTCTCTCTCCTCTCTCTCTCTCTCTCTCTCTCTCTCTCTCTCTCTCTCTCCTTTTTCTGTCACATTACAGCTGAATAAGATAATGTGTTGAACAGAAGAAGAGGAAAATAAGAAAGAAGAGGAAAGAGAGAGAGAGAGAGAGAGAGAGAGAGAGAGAGAGAGAGAGAGAGAGAGAGAGAGAGAGAGAGAGAGAGAGAGAGAGAGAGAGAGAGAGAGAGAGAGAGAGCAGAGACAAGGGGAAGAGAAGAGAGCGAGAGATAGGAAGAGAGAGCGTAGAGGAGTAGAGAGAGAGAGACGCCATTTCGTGTATTTACAGCTGACTGGAGACACCCGGGAAATACGAATAGAAAACGCGCCTTTGAAGTGGAAGTTACCAACACATTTCGCGATATTTATAAATGCCCATCTTCCTAGGCTACTTATTTTCCTTACATAATCATTATTATCTCTAGTAGGTGCTAACTAACAACACTTGGCTCCATCACCAAATGTTAGTTTATGTCACTCACAACATGCTTTTCACGATATATCTTATAGGTGCATGAGACAACTATTTATTAACATATTTATTACTATTTATTGTGTGTAGAGAGAGAGAGAGAGAGAGAGAGAGAGAGAGAGAGAGAGAGAGAGAGAGAGAGAGAGAGAGAGAGAGAGAGAGAGAGAGAGAGAGAGAGAGAGAGAGAGAGAGAGTATCAGTGAGAAAGAGAAGATGGGAAAGAATGTATGGGAGAATGGCAGTATTAAATTGAACACCGTAGTATCTCTTCTTTTTTTCCATTGTCTTCTTTCTTTCTTCCTTTCCTTCCTTTCTTCTTTTTCTTTCGTTCCGTCTGATAGGTTCCGAGACTTTTGTATTGCTTGAAATGTTTCCTAGATGTGATTTGCTTGTAGAGAAGAGAGAGGAAGAGAGGAAAGAGGGGGAGAAAAAAGAAAGAAAATCGAGCCGGGAAGGGAAAAAAAGGAGAGGCAAAAATTTTAGAGGAGAAAAAGAGAGAACAAAAGAGAAAAGGAGAGAAAAAAGAAAGAGGGAGAGGGAGAGAGAGAGAGGAAAGAGGAG
Source organism: Chionoecetes opilio (assembly GCA_016584305.1). NCBI lineage: Eukaryota > Metazoa > Arthropoda > Malacostraca > Decapoda > Majidae > Chionoecetes > Chionoecetes opilio. The sequence goes on along the minus strand of JACEEZ010013025.1, from coordinate 55,881 downwards.
AGAGGAGAAGACGAGAGAGGGAGGAGAGAGAAGGGGGAGGAGGAAGAGGGAGAGGAGAGAGAGGAGAGAGAAAAAGGAGAGAGAGGGTATTTCAGTGAGGAAAGGGGAAATGTGAAAGGGTTGGGGAAGAAGCGAATTAAAAAACCTTACTTTTTTTAAAAAATTTTTTTCCAGCCTTTTTTTTTTTCCTTTCCCTTTTTCCCTTTTTTCAAGGCGGCCCTTTTTACTTTTGTTTAAAAATAAAGCCGGGGGGGTTTAAAAATTTTAGGGGAATTGGTTTTAAAAACATTATTTTTTTTTGTTTCCCTTTTTTCTTTTTCTTTTTTTGTGTTGGGAAGGGAGAGAGGGGATTTTCCCTAGATGGAAATGTGGGGGTTTAAAAAGGGTAAATGGGGTTTGGAAGGGGGAAAAAGGAAGAGGGTTTACTTTATGTTTAAAAGTTGTGTTAGGGAGAAAGGGGAGAGTATAGTGGGGATTTAAAAATGTGGTTAGTATTTATAGAGTAGTATTAGTATATAATAGTATATTTTAATTTAGTGTATGTTTATTTTTTTTGTTGGATTTGTTTTTGGGTAGATAGGTGAGTTTGTTGGAGTTAGTGGAGGGGTTTTGGGTTGTTAAATTTGTGGGGGGGGTTGAGGTTGGAGTGTGTAGGGGTAGGAGTGTAATAGTTATATTTTTATATAGTAGTAGGGGTTTAGGAGTATATTAGGGGGTAGGGTTATGTGGTAGGGATAATAGGGTGGGTATATTGTATAGTAGTGTAGTTTTATTTATGGTAAATAGTAGGGGTAGGGAGGTAGTAGTGAGAAGAGTAGTGAAGTAGTGTTGGTGGGAGAGTAATAGTGGTAGTAGTTATAGTAGTAGTAGAGTAGTTTTTAGGAGTAGTAGTAGGGGTGGGAGTAGTATAGGGGTGGGAGTAGTATTTAGGAAAAAATTTTTGGGGTTTTTAGAATAGTAGGTGGTAGGTATAGTAATAGTAGGGGTAGGAGTATAGTAGTGAGTGGTAGTAGTGTAGTAGTAGTGTAAGTAGTGGTAGAGTAGAATATTTGGTGTAGTATATTAGAGTAGTAGTAGTGGTAGGAGTAGAGATAGTAGTAGAGTAGAAATGTAGTAGTAGTAGAGTAGTAGTAGTATATGGTGTAGTAATAGTAGTATTTGTTTTTGTAGTGGTAAGTAGTATAGTAGAAGAAAAAGTTGACTATTAATAATAAATAGTAAGGTAATGATCTATTCAGGAATGTTTTTGCCGTTACTAGTTTATAAAATTTACGGGGGTAGAGGCGAGCCGTGGCACCCTTTGTAAAAGCCATTCATTATTGCCCAGTGAAAGACGTATAGCAGGAACCTACCTTTTTGGGTTGTGGGTAGGAAAAAGGGGGAAAAGGGGGGAAGGAGAGAAGAGAGGAAGAGGGGGGGAAGTAAGAGGGGGGAAGGGAGAGGAGAGGGAAAAAAGGTTGGGTATATAAGAACGTGATGGAATTGTAGGAGAAAGAAGAGGGAAAGAGAATGACAAGATAAGGGATGGAGAATGAGAGAGCAGAGAAAGGGAAATGGTAGGGATGGGCAGGATGGGGTTAGGGAGAGACAGAGGAAGACAGACTATAGACAGAGAAACAGACAGGGAGAGACATAACAGACCAAAAAATACTGACAGAAACAGAACAGACGATAGAAGTAGAGACAGGTGGGCAGACAGACCACAAACCAGACAACAACCGAGAAAGACAGACAGACGGACAGAATCAGAGAAAGAGACAGAAAGATAGATAGATGGGTAGAAGACACAATAGGGGGTTAAAAAAAAAAAACCCCACATTGAAAAAGATAATAAATCAAACAACTATTGCTTTGACTTCTAAATTTCTCTACCCGACCACCACCACACCCCCACTCCTTACCTTTTTTCCTGCCCCCCCTGTACCTTCCCCTTTCCTTACCTTCAATACCCCCGTCACACACACACACCACACCACACCCACACCACACAAACAACCCCACACACACACAACACACACACACACACACACACAACACCCAACACACACCAACCCCACACCACACACACACACACACACACAACCCCACACACCACCACACACACACACACACCACACCACACACACAACACACAACACAACACACCACACACACCACACACACACACACAAACCCCACAACACACACACAACACACACACAAACACCACACACAAAAACCACACACACAAAAACACACACACACACCACACACACACACACACCACACACCACACACACACACACACACAAAAAACCACACAACACACACACACACACCACACACACAACACACACCACAACACAACACACCACACCACAACCACCAAACACACACACACACACAAACCCCACAACCACACACCACCAAAAACACCCCCCCCCAAAAAAAAAAAAACAAAAACAAAACACACAAAACCACAAACCCCCAACCCCCAAAAACACACCCAAAAACACCCCCACACACCACACACACCACACACAAAACACACAACCAAAAACACACAAACCCCAACATATATTATAAAAACCCCCCCCTTACAACCACAGAAAGAAAAAAATATTTTTAAGATAAAACCAAGAAGAAAAATATCAGAAGACGAAAGAGTTAAAAGAAAGAATATTTTAAAGGGAAGGAAAAAATAAAAGAGAAAGTGGAGGGAAAGAAAGTGATACTAACGAAGACTTTTCCCTTAATTAGCCTTTACGAAGGAGGAGAAGGAGGGGGAGAAGATAAAAAAAAAAAGAATGAAGGGGGAGGGAAAAGGAGGAGGAAAATCACAAGAAAATGGAAATAAATCTTATTTTTTTGGGTTTTCCCGGTTAAAAGGGGATAGGAGAGAAAGAAGGGAGGGAGAAAAGAAAGGAAAGAAGGAAGGAAGGAAGGGAGGGAGGAAGGAAGGAGGGGAGGGAAGAAGGCAGGGAGAGTCTCAGCCTGATAGGAAGAAATAAAGGAAAGAAGGAATGGAAAAGAGGAAGAAGAAAAGGAAGGGAGGGAATATGACTTGGCAACCTGGTGAGAAGAAAGGGAGAAGAGGAAGAAAGGAGAGAAGGAAGGAAAGGAAGAAGGAAGGAAGGAAGGAAGGGTATGAGGCAGCTTAAATGAGTCGAGGGAGAGAAAAAACTAAGGAAGGAAGAAAGGGAGGAAGGAAGAAAGGGAGGAAGGAAGGAAGGAAGGAAGAAAAGAAAAAAGGAGGGCGACAACCTGATAGAAACAATGAAGAGAAAGAAGGAAGAGAAGATGGAAGGAAAGAGGGTAGGAAGGAAAGAAGGAAGAGATAGAAATTAGGCAACGTGATGGCAGAAAAATAAGAAAGAAAAAGTAAGAAGGAAGGAGGAAGATAGAATTCAACAGCACGATGCCATACAAGTAGGAAGGGAGAATAAGAAGGAAGGAGGGAAGGAGAGAAAGAGGTGATAATTGGACACTATGATAGAAGAGAAGCGAAAGAAGAGAAGAAATAGAGAATTTAGAATAGTAACCCATGTATGTATGTTAAGCTAGGAATAATCTACACATTCCTAAAGGTCAAAGATAGTTCTCAGTAGTCCAGCTGAAGCTCATGACTGTAAAACCTATAAGAATAAAGGTAAAAGAAAAAAAAAAAAAAAAAAAAAAAAAAAAGCGGCTGATCACTTCTACAATGGAGATTAGACAATGAAGGTGCAATGAATGAAGATGAAGAATGAAGGTGAAAGAATACCTGACGCTGAATGATTCTCTTTCTTCCTTCCTTCCTTCCTTTTTTCATATTTCTCAGCTTCAATGCTGTCAAAGTTTCATATTTTCCTTCCTTCCTTTCCTCCGTCCTCTTTCTTGCTTCTATCAGTCTGCCATCCTCCCTTTTTTTCCCTTCCTTCCTCCCCTCCTTTCTTTCTTAGCATCTCTCTCCCTCGACTCTTTAAGGCTGCCTCATTCTCTTCCTTCCTTGACTTCCTTCCTTCTCTCTTTTTTTCTTCCCCTTCCTTGCGTTCATCACAATGCCTCCTTCCCTTCCTTACTTCCTTCCTCGTTTTTCCTACTTTTCTTCCTTTTATCACACTTTTCACTCCTATTCCCTTCCTTCCTTCCTTCCTTCCTTCCTTCCTTCCTTGGAATCGCCACCACTCTACTTGTACTCTGGTTGCCTACCTGATAAAAAGCGTTTAGTCATTCAAGTGACGAGTAATTAAGCATCTTGTACATTATGTTATGAGTATGACGTAGTGTTGCTTAGGTGGATGCAGGTGTGTTTGTTTGACAGCAATGAAAATTTTTTCATTACTGATATAATTATTATTACTATTATTTTGTTGTTTTTATTCGTATCACTAGAACAATAACAACAATAACTACTACTATCACTAATATAACTATTACCACTTCTACTTCTACTACTACTACTAGAATTACCTCTACTTTCACTACTACCATTACTTCTGCCACTTCTACTATTACTTACCACCACTACTACTACCACTCCTTCTACTACTACTGCTACTACTACTACTATTGCCACCACTACTACCATCACCACCACTACCACCACTTCTATAACCACTACTTCCTACCACCCCTTCTACTACTACTACTACTACCACTACTACTACCACAACCACCCCTTTTATTACCCTACCACCACCACCACCACTACCTCCACCACACCACCCACCAGTGTAAGTGGAAAAAGACAGAAAGAAGGGGAGGGAGGAAAAAAGAGTGATAGAAGGAGGAAGGAAGGAAGGAGGAAGGATATAAACTATGTTACATTGCTGCTACTACTATTACATATTAATACGACTAATACTATTAGACTGCTTTTTTTTTGTCTGTATGCCTCCGGCGAATAACATTCATTATATTATTATATACACCACCACCACTATTTACCATCACCACTACCATCACCACCTTCACTACTACACCACCCCATCACTACACTACCACCACTACCACCACCACCCACTACTACACCACTACACACCCCCCTTTCTACACTACTACCACCCCCACCTCACACCCCCACACCGCCACTACTACACCACTACCCACCACCTACTACTACACCACCCCCAACCACTACTACCCCAAACCACACCACCACTACATACCACCACTACCACCCCCACCCCACTACTACCACCCCCAAAATACTACCACCACTACTCCCACCACCACTATTTACCACCCCCACCAAACACTACTACCACACTACTCCACCACCACACCACCAACCACTAACCACCCCACCACCCCACTACCACCCGAAAACCACAACAAACACTAACCACACCAACCAAAATAAACACCACTACTACACCCACTACTTAATAACCACCACCACCCCCCCACTACCCCCCCCCCCAGTATCTACTGAAGTGGGGGGGGGAGGGAAGGGAGGGGAGAGGGGAGAGGAGGGCGGCGATGAACGGGATGAACGCACGGCCTCCACACCCCTGCGACCCCCGCTGTAGGGGAGGGGGGGGGAAAGAGAGGGGGCAGGGGGAGAGCGGGGATGGGAGGAGAGACAGGCGAGAGAGGGACGGGGGAAGAGAGAGAGACAGAGCGAGAGATGGAAGTGGGGAGAGAGAGAGGGAGAGAGGGATAGGGGGGAGGGAGGAAGAGAGAGCGAGAGAGAGAGAAGAGAGAGAGAGAGAGAGAGAGAGAGAGAGAGAGAGGAGGAGGGAGAGAGAGAGAGAGAGAGAGATAGCGGGGGGAAGAGAAGGAAACGGGAAATAGTTGAAGACAAATAGGGTGGTATGCCATGTCTACCGTAGGATTTTGTGCTAAAAACTGATTTTTTTGCAGTTCTGGCTTATATAGTATCAGATTAACAGAAAACAGATGGGGTCCAATTTCAGACCCCTCACCCTTTTCTGGGGGGTCATTCCTCTTTTGGCACCCCCGGATGGTCTCTTGGTAACACTAAGCAACAAATTTCAACATTTTCTTTGTTACAGCACCGTGAAATACTGATTCCTACTAAATTACTGATGCTGATGTCGGTCTGATATCTAAATTTCTCTATCACTTCCAGATTTGGTATACCGAAAAACTCTATTTTTCGTTGTTTTCGCACCCGCTTCTATTACGAAAGCCGTCTAAGCTACTTTTCCATGCACGTTTTATTGCTAGCATATTAAATAATGTTAAACAGGGTTGTCTTTCCTCCTTGATTCTGGCTAAGACAGACAGTGGAGCTCCACTGGCGGAGGTACCACCCCTGCGCCCAAAATCCACCAAAGCGCGTTGAGTATTTAGCGATACGTCCGATTTGCGATACTGTCAAAATCGGACGTAAATCAATCAGTGATAAAATAAAATTCATCAATGTCCATATTTGAAATGCTCCCGAATAGCGTGTTGCGCAATCACTGCCATAGCATTTACAGAGAGGAGTACAGGGCAGGCCCATCTTCAAGCAGTACACCTATCCTTGCATCCTACTTTGCAGCCCACAATTTGACGAGTTCAACTACAGCTTGTGGGGAAGGTAGGGCAAGACATGTCAGTGGAACATACACGCCTTCTCCAATCCATTCATTTTTTTCAATTGCAGGAAGGGTTGGACATTTTCAGGGTATGACTTGTCCCGCATATGTCATGTCAGTTTGCACGCATGAGATGGGAAGCAATGCAGCACGAGTTGGTTGAAGCATTTCCCCTTCCAGTTCTTTGACCGAAACAGCTCCCACCTGAGTGATGTAGGTTGCTGGACCTTCTGAACTGTGACATGACACACAAAGTCTCCAACGCTTTCACCTGCTTGGAAGCTCGTCATGTGACCAACTCGCAGGATAGAAATGCACCTATGCTTAAGCAGCAATGCAGGGTTCCATCATCATCCAGCTTTAGGTATGCATCTACCATGTTTCTTTGAAATTCTATGAATCTGCCTCCCAATCCGCACCTGAAGAATTGTGGAGGGCCAAGAAAGTCCTTGACATTTGCGACGGCCAATAACCTGCACTCTTTCAAAGATGTCTATTTTCCGTTTCTTCTTTCCTTTGCCTGTATGAAACTTCAAGGATATAGTAGATGCTATCGGTCTGGAGGCTGATAAGATTCAAGAAGGAGCAGGAGTACGTCAGTTGTCGGGCGACCTACGCAGATCTTTCCTGGCAGCACACAGGCTGTAGAGGCCCAAGCTACTTGGTTTTGGAATCAATGTGTCAGCCTCTTCATGTGTATGAGCATAACTCAAACCTAGTCCCCTTGATATGATCATCGTACCACGACAACGGAGCACGAATGAATCTTGCTTGCGAAATAGTCAAGAGTCCTTGGGCCAAACAAGGCATGGAGCGTTCCGCTTTGTTTTTGATGCTGAAAGTAACTCCTTAAGGGAACATGTGAGCTTAAATTCGGGATGAAACTTCGTACTCAATGGATGTGGTTGATCGGCTTCTGCCGGGTCTTGTTTTCAACGGAAAGAGTCCAAGTATCGATCAAAACAACACGCCCCTCATCCATTTAGCTTGTCCTCATGTCTCATGCGTTTGTTGAATGCATCCTGAAGTGTGAAAATCTCAGCATTATTTGGCGGGGGGGTCCAGCTCCTTCCTTGTTGTCCTTTCTTCTGTCTTCTTCTTTTCATCCTCCTCCCTTTTTTTTCCCCCCCCCTTCTTTCCCTTCTTCCCACCTCTTTCTTCCTCTCCCCCCCACTCTTTTTCTTTTTTTTTGCCTCCTGCTCCCCCCCCCTTCCCACCCCCCCCTTTTCTTTCTTTTCCCCCTTCTTCCCCCTTTCCCCCCCCCCCCCTGCTTTTTGGTCTTTCCACCCCCCTTCCTCCCCCCCACTCCCCTTTTCCCCCTTTCCCCCCTCACCCCACCCCCCCCCCCCCCCCCTTCTCCCCTCATTCTTCTCCTCCTCTTTCCCCCCCTCCCCTCTTTTTTCCCCCCCCCTTCCCCCCTCCCCTCCTGTCCCTCCCCCCGCTCCCCCCCCCTCTTTCCCCCCCCCCCCCCCCCCCCCCCCCCGCCCTCCCCCCACCTTCCCCCCCCCCCCCCCCCCTCCTCCTTCTCTCCCCCCCCCCCACATGTCTTTTCCCTCTTTTGTCATACTCTGGAAGTCACCCATGCATCATGATGAGGAACTTTAACTGGAGATCTTCATGCCTATGTCTGGTATGGAGGAACATCAAGGGATTCAACCGTGCATCTTCAACGCATGCATCAGACTGGCCTTGTCAGTTGGGGGATGTACAAAAAGATCTAGCAAACAGGCACACAGAGAGCGGGCACTGTTGACATCTCGTTACTTGACAATTATTTCTCGAAATTTTGGCACTAGACCTGGTCGGCTTCCCTGAACAATGAGAAAATCTGCCCAGTAATTTACGATCCTCACGCAATTGATGACTTTTTCTCCAATGCGTACTTTGATTTATCCCATCCAACTTGAGCATGCCTTCAATTGAGCTTCTCTCATCTTGTCCCAAAACGAGAGATTTGATGTGTAGTCAGACGTTCACAAAACGAACTCTCGACATCGCCTTCTGACCCTTGTCTGCATAATGCAAGAATATCATGCTTTGCTTACCTCTGGCACAAGAGGCTGATGAAACTAAAAACTTTTCAATGGTGTCTTCACTTGAAAGGGGTTTCTTGTCTGTGCAGTGACTCTATTGATTGACGGATCTTTATGGCATTCTCTCTTGACCTCAGTGCAGTCGTCCAGACAGCTGGTAATGCTCTGTGCGCTTCGGATGACCTGGAAACTTTTGGGAAGCTCTCAAGATACTCCGTCAAACGATACGGAAGGCAAGGTGTAGTGGTCGACGAGTCGATGAGAACGCAGCGTCATCTCTGCTGAGTCCTATCATACCACCGGTGTCCCTTTAGTTCTTGATTTCCTGTTCGAGTGCCGATCTGTGGCGAGATTCGTGAGGGTATCTCTGATTTTGCAACAACAAATCACCGGACATCAATGCATTCCATGTTTCAGGCTATTATATCCAGCGCATTCATTTGTGCAAGATGGACAGGCATCAGTCGAGCTTAATTTAGAAATTCCGTGCGAAGAAATACTTGATCAGGTTCTCCAAGGAAGCAAGATAAAACTCTGCCAGTCCCCTGAGCGGCAAGAGCTGACGAATGCAAGAAGGCTTTCCACTTGATCGAGGTATGCTGAAAGGAATTCTGCAAAACTCTCCAATGTTTTCATCCTCCTCCAGTGCTTCACATTTCCAGCGTACCACTGATCTGGACATATTCATAGTCTTTCAGCATATCGGGTCCGTGAATGAAGCTGTCCTATGAAAGGCATTGCACCGGACACTAAATGGCCTTTGAAAGAGGGGAAATAGACATCAAAACCGGATCATCATAATTGTAGACTGATTGTGATGTGGTATTCGATCCTCTTTGTATGCTTTGCCACTGAAGATCCCACGAAGGGCTGCTGATGTGTATGCAACATTTCCAATGGCACATATATCAGGGCCACTAGCCATCTATCGTTTTCCCGAGAGCATGTAAAGCAGCAAATGCAATTATGGAGAGCTCATGCCCTTAGGATCCAGTTGGTGTCCCCACTTACTGCTGAATTTTCAAAGCACGTGAAATATAGGTCCAGTCCAGTGTTATCAAAGTTTTCTCTGTGGACCAATGACAGTGGAAGAGATTCCCTGGGCTACCGAAGGAAACAGTGTAAAGAGTCCCCAAGTCAGAGGGTGTGGTCTTGAATAATGGAGCGATCACCTCTGCATTGTGCGTGTTGGGGCTGTCGGATGACTGGGATAACAGCAGAGAAAAAAAAAATTTGGTAGCCAGCCCAGTTGGCATCACATCTCTTGACCAATTTCCCTGGTTGGTTGCTGTTCCTGAATGATAGTATAGCGTCGACTGGAGTGCTATCCTGGGGCACTCTTCTGATTCCTTTGCATGTCACTGTCCTGGTTTGTTCCTTCGCTGATCAGTTTGCAGTGAAACCACAATCATATCCGATGCCATCATCAGTTTCCAGGCTAGTTTGCAAGTGCCCAGGTGTGAGTGAAGTCTTTTGCTCAGAATATTCTTCCTCTTTCCCATTTCATAGACGATAATCTCCAATGGAGTGGTTTTGATGACTGGTTCTTGCCACCATGTTCACGTCAAAGGACAGAAGCTTTGTGACGAGCAAGCTTTTCGGTATTTCAAGTGTCGGTTCATGAACTCTCATCTTATCTTGCTGGAACATGACAACCACTGGTGCCATGGAAGGTTCCTTGCCCCGTCGGTGTGTCTTCCAGGAGGTCTAATATTATCGATCGACAAACCATGTGTTCAGGCCTTTCTTGACAAAGTTTGGGAGACAAAATCCACAGCCTCCTTCATCCGCTGGAGAAACACTCTGTAACTCGGTTCTCTAAGTCTAATGATGTGAAGGTAGTCCACTTCCAATATAACACCAGCTGAGAGGTTTCAACAAGATTCTTGTCACGCACTCTAGAATGAACAGCAAAGGGAAGGACCGATTGGACAGAGGGGTCTGGAGTTTGTCGGAAGGCATGTCTTTCTTGTCTGATGTTTCAACTGGCGATCAGTCCGAGTATTTTGGACAGAAACTGGCATGAAACGTTGACAGTTTTGTCAACCCTGTCTCGTATTCCGGACACTTGACAACATGCTACAAAGAGGAGGTGACTCATGAAGAACTGGAGTAAGACGGGATTTTCAAAATTACTGAGTGCCTGTAAACGACCAACTTGCGTTGTGGCAGCATCCTTCTCGCAGAAAGGTGGCGACAGGTCTTCAGGTGGACCAACTATCTCATCATCATCATCAATTTTGGAAGGGGGGGAAAAACCCTGTAAATCCATGGCCATTCGTGACTGCAGTGGAGAGCACAAGGGACGGTCAGGCATCATCCGTCCCTTAGTGATGTGACAAATTCATTCTGGAAGGCGCTCGCTGAATGAGTCTTTTGAGGTATTTCCGATAGTTATCACTCTCATTACATCCACACGGAGTATCTTTTCAAAATTGACAAGTAGGCATCATACCTCAGCCATGGGCTCAGTGTAACAATCTTCGTCACCAGGTGTTTTGAATAGCGAGGACCAATTGTGCATCACATACTGAGCGAATGAGTGGCACATTTTACTGTGATCGTGTCCTCGTTGATATTCCGCTCGTGCAGAGCGCACAAACATGTCCGATGATAGTGCTTTCAGAGCTGATGCGTCGCCGGGTTCTCAAGGTCCGTACTGAAACTCTAACATGGTCAGCTGGGGTTTTCGCTTGATCTGTAGGAGTGTTTTACCCATTGAGTCAGTAAGAACACGGTGCAGTGGTCTGAGTCATCTTGGGACAGAAAGTCACAGTTGGAAAATAGGACACACGTGTTCCTGGGAATAGTCTTTGAACGCTTTTGCCGAACAGCTCCCACAGCACTGAAGTTCGCCCCGGTCATCGTGGGAGCGCAGACAGGTGAATCCCCCCCGGTCGGGATCTCTCCTAAGACGTTCAATCTTGTCTGTTGACGATAGGTTTCCGACATTCACTATGATACCGAAAGTACTGGAGTTTCCTTCATAAACCTGACAAGTAATTTAAGTAGTCTATGAATGTCACTTTCGTATCACCAAGAGACACTCTCTCATGACAGTGTTGTAAAATTCCATATGTCATGACCGGATTGTTCACCAATCGCTTCTTTGATGTGGCAATTCTTTACAGATCACGCAAACTCCGTCCTCCTCCGAATATTGGCGATACTACCACGGATCTCAGTTCAAGGGTATATCTGACGGAGCTCAAAAACTGCTACTATCAACTGCCTGAAAAAGAAAAAATGGATCAGACCCTATACTCTGAAACCGGAAGTTGTAGATCTGAACCGGAAGTGCTATAAGGACACTCCCGGTTGCTTTTTGAGTGCTATAAATCGACTCGAAATACCTGAAAAACCTACAAAAGGATACTCAATTATGAAAATCGTCAATTATTGGCGGAGATAGGATGCATGTTCAGTGCCGGGGGCCCAAAAGGGAGTGACCCCCAAAAAAGGGGGTAAGGGGTCTCAAAATTGGGGACCCATCTTTTTCTGGTCATTTGTACTTAAGAAGCCAGAAACGGCAAAAAAATCTATTTTAGCAACAAAAATCCTACGGGAACATTTTCCTAACATTACATACCGCACTAATAAGGAGGAAGAGAGGAAGAAGATGCTGGAGAGAGAAAAGATGGAAGTGGAGAAAAGCCAGGAGGGAGGGAGGAGGGTCAGAGAGAGAGAGAGAGAGAGATGAGAGAGAGGAGAGAGAGAGAGAGAGAGAGAGAGAGAGAGAGGAAGAGAGAGAGAGAGAGACGAGAGAGGAGGAGAGAGAGAAGAGAGAGAGAGAGAGAGGAGATGAGGAGCAACGAGAGGAGAGAGAGAGAGAGAGAGAGAGAGAGAGAGAGAGAGAGAGAGAGAGAGAGAGAAGGGCGTTAGTCATAATTGCTGTAAAACGATTAATATTACGTAGATACAAATGAGAGAGATGTAAAAAACAGAGCCAGATAGAAAAAAAATACACACAAAACCAAGCACTCATGACTCAGTGAGCAGTTTCCGCTGTCAAGATTTCCAACACACCAAAACTATGCGGACACACTAAACCCGGAGCGTGGAAACAGCGAGCCTGAGGTAGCGCTGCCATCAAACACCAGCTGAACCGTATTTCCAACTATTAGTCATTTCATCTTTCCGTTTACCATCACTGTTCCTCACACACACACACACACACGCACACGCACACACATCTTGAAGTGTTGTGAGGACGTGCGCATCAACTTACTTAATAGCGTTAATCTAAGGTTTAAGGTTAATATCCTATCGGTGCATGTGTATTGAAGAGTAGGGGAGACAAGTAGAAGGGAAGAATAGAATTAAGGAAGGAGGAAGGAGGGAGAGAACAACCCGAACACTTAAAACTATGATACTTAACTACTACCACTCACCACATTACTTTACCACGCCTACTATAATATGACTACTACCACTACACTACTCCTACTACCACCATTATTGCTACCACGCTACTACTACTACTACTACTCCCTACCATTACTTCTACCACGCTACTACTACTACTTACTGCTACTACTACTACTACTACCACCACATTACTTCTACCACGCCTACTACTACATTACTACTACTACTACTATACTACTACAACATTACTTCCTAACACGCCTAAATACTACTAACTACTACTACTAGTACTACTACTTACACCATTTACTTCTACCACGCTTACTACTACTATTACTACTACTACTACTACTACTACTACCATTATTCTCACCACGCTCACTACTACATACTACTACTACTACTTACTACTACTACTACTACCACATTACTTCTACCACGCCTAATACTACTATTATACTACTACTACTACTTACCACCATTACTCTACCACGCCTACTACTACTACTACTACTACTACTACTACCACCATTACTTCTACCACGCCTACTACTACTATACTACTTACTACTATACTAACCACCATTCTTCTACACGCCTACTAGCACTTATTACTACTACTACTACCACCCATTACTTCTACCACGCCTATACTACTATTAATACACTACTACTACTACAACATACTCTCTACCACGCCACTACTACTATTACTACTAATATACCACCAATTACTTCTACCACTGGCCTACTACTACTATACTCCTACCACAATTAAATTCTACAACGCCTACTACTACATTACTACCTACTACTCAATACTACCACCATTACTTCTACAGCACTATAATTACTATTAATACTACTACTACTAATACACCATTACTTCTACCACGCTACTACTATATTACTACCAATACCACCATTTACTTATACCAAGCCTACTATACTATTTACTCACTCACTACTACTACTACTACTACCATTATTCTACCACGCCTATACTTACTATTACTACTAATACTACTATACTACCCTACCATAATTATACCACGCCTACTAGACTACTACTACTACCACACCACCATTACTTCTACACGCCTATACTACTATTACTACTACTGCTACTACTACACCATTCACTCTACCACGCCTACTCACTACTACTATACTACTACTACTACCACCATTACTTCTACCAGCCTACTTACTACTACTACTACTACTACCACTACAAACATTACTATTACCACGCCTTACTACTACTGACTACCTACTACTACTACTACTACTACCTACTAATACTTATATACCACCATTATTCTACCACGCCTACTATATATACTATACTACTACTACTACCACCATTACTTCTACCACGCCTACTACTACTATTACTACTACTACTACCACCATTACTTCGACCACGGCCTAATACTATTTCTACTGCTAATACTACTACTACTATACTACTATATACTACATACTAGATACAATTACTGATACCACGCCTACTACTACTACTACTACTACTACTACTATACTACTACTACCACCATTACTTCTTACCACGCCTACTACTAACTACTACTACAACCACCCATTACCTTCTTTAAACCTACTACTACTACCTCTAACTTACTACTCACTAATACTACTACTAATAATACTACTACTACTACTACTACTACAACATTACTTCTACCAAGCCTACTACTACTACTACTACTACACCATACTATACCACCATTACTTCTACCCCCGATACTACTACTAAGACTACTACTACTACTTACTTAACTACCACCATTTACTTCTACCCACGCCTACTACTACTATTACTACTACTACTATGACTACCACCATTACTCTACCACGCCTACTACTACTATTACTACTACTAATACTACTACCACCAGTAGTTCTACCAAGCCACTACTACTACTACTATATACCACGACCCACTAACACCATTAATTCTACCACGCTACGATACTACTACTACTACTACTACTACTAACACTACTAACACCATTACTTCTACACGCTTACTATACTTATTACTATACTACTACTACACCACCATTACTTCTACCACGGCCTAATATGCTATACTACTACCACTACCACACATTACTTCTACCACGCCTATACTACTACTATACTACTTACAAATATACTACCCACCATTATTCGTACCACGCCTACTACTATATTACTACTACTACTACTACTACCACCATACTTCTACCACGCCTACTAATACTATTATGCTACTACTTACTGACTACCACCACCATTTACTTCTACACGCCTACTACTAATACTACTACTACACTACACTACCACCATTACTCTACCACGCCTAATACTACTATTACTATACCACTACTACTACCACCATTCTTCTACACCGCCTAATACTACTATTACTACTACTACTACCCACCATTACTTCTACCCACGTCCTACTACTACTACTACTACTACTACTACTACTTACTACTAATACTACCACCACCATTTACTTCTACACGCTACTACTACTACTACTACTACCACTACCACCATTACTTTTCACCACGCCTACTACTACTACTACTACTACCACTACCACTACCACCATTACTTCTACACGCCTACTACTAATACTACACTACCTTACTTCTACCACGCCTAACTACTTACTATTACTACTACATACTTACCTATACCACCATTTACTTCTACCACTGCTAATACTACTGTTACGACTACTACTACTATACTATTACTACTATATACTACTACTATTACTACTACTACTACTACTACCACCATTACTTTTCCCACGCCTACTACTACTATTACTACTACTTACTCACTCACTACTACCACCACCATTACTCTACACGCTACTACTACTACTATACTACTACTACTCCCACCATACTCTACCAACGCCTACTACTACTACTCTCTACTACTACCACTACCACCATATCACTTCTACCACGCTACTACTACTACTACTACTACTTACTACTATACCACCATCACTACCATAACCCGTACAATGTCCCCTAATCTTCAAACAAATATACCATCTGAGGAAAGCATCATTGGTAACTTCATCTGCCCCGATCACCACACTTCCCAGGGCGTGGCGACAACACTCAGTTGATTGCTTGTGACCTCGGGAAGGTGGATTTATTTACTGTGTTGGTCTCTTAGTGATGCCATTTAACCCCTTCACGCCCAGATCATCCTTTGCTATATGAAATAGTCTGTTATTAGCCATAAAACTACGAAAAATAACTAGGAACCAAATAGCTTAATGAACAAGGATTATTAACCGTCATATTCGATTAAAATATTGCTTATATTCATCAAAATTGTTTTCTTTCTTATGATAGTTAAATTACAAGGAAAATTACGTTCTGGGCTCAAGGGGTTAACGACATTGCTACGAATACCAAGCGTGTAGAAGCGTTAATAAATATGGTTATAAGTATTAATATATAAGAGTTATAAGGTATATAAGCGCTATATAGCCTAAAAAGTTTTCAATAGGTGGCATATAACGATTGCAGACGGATTTACGGCTTTTTGTTACTTTTTTTTTGTCCTTGGTCAGGTCCTTTGTGATTTTAAAAGAAAAAATAAAGAAACTAAATTTAAGAACCGAGTTGTCAAGTGAACGTTTAGTTAGCTGATTAGGACCAAGGTTCGAAGACCACCGGTGGTCAAAGTACCCGCCCGTATGAACACGGGAGGCGTGGGCTCTCCCGATCTCCAAAGCGCAGTCAGCACCTATGAGGCATACAAGTGCATGAAGAACCTATCCGTATTGTAGATGCCTAGACAGACGAGATGAACAGGCACTGCTGAGGGAGGAAACACAGCTAGATAAAAACATGTTTTTAAATGAAAATGGAAGTTAATTGACATCTAAAAATTCTTGTCTGATTTAATTATCCTTCCATTGACTTGTGTGGACGTTCAGTTAGAATGACTCCATAGGTACCTTTTTGGATTAGACCGGTATAGTGAATTGCGTGTATTTCCGAAACTACAGGATAACTGAAGTGAAGAGACATGCATCGGTTCTCTGATCAACGAGCATACTGGCGAAGGGTGAGTACCTCGTCTGACCGTCACTTCCTCTACTCTCACCAGCTCCTTTTCCTCTTCCTCCTCCCCCTCCCATCCCCGGACATAATTCACTACTTCATCAACGCTACCTTTCCTCCTTGCCTCTTTTTTTTGTTTGACACTTCCTACTCATAACTTTAAATCGCCCTCGTCCTTCCTATCTCCTCTATTCCTTATCCTCTTCCTCATTTCCCGTTTCCTCCTACTTCCTCAAAAATCGCTCTCTATCTCTCTCTCTCTCTCTCTCGCTCTCTCTCCTCTCTCTCCTCTCATCTCTCTCTCGCTTCTCTGTCCATCTCCTCTCTGCTCCTCCTCCTTCTCCTATCCTCTTCTACAGTTTACATGTGTACGTAATGTAGTTGTTAGGTCATTTTAATAATTCGTCTGGTACCAACCACGTCCAAATTCCACTTACGATGTCGTCTTCCCTTGTATATTGTTAAGGTAAGGAAGTCAAGGAGAAGGAACAGACGGAGTAAGGTGACTATTGTTAAGGAAAGGAAGTCACGGAGAGCCGAACAGAAGGAGAAAGGTGGACTATTGTTAAGGAAAGGAAGTCAAGGAGAAGGAACAGAAGGAGACAGGGATAGAAGGAGGAGAAGGTGACTATTGTTAAGGAAAGAAAGTACAAGGAGAAGGGATAGAAGGAGAAGGTGGACTATGTTAAGGAAAGGAAGTCAAGTGTGAGAAGGACACAGAAGGAGGGAAGGTGAACCTTGTTAGAAAGGGAAGTCAAGAGCAGGAACAGACGGAGGTAAAGGTGTTAGATATTGTTAAGGAAAGGAAGTCAAGGAGAAGGATAGAAGGAGAAGGTGACTGGTTAAGGAAAGGAAGTAAGTGAGAAGGAACAGAAGGAGAAGGGATTTTTTAGTATAGGTTAGGTAGTTAATTTGTTTGTGAATTTAGTGTAAGGAAAGGAATAGGAGGAAGAAGGTACCATTAGGGAGGGAACGAAGGAAGGAAAAGGAGAAGGGATAGAAGGGAGGGAAGGTAACGTAAGGGGAAAGAACGAATAAAGAACAGTGGGAGAGAGAAAAAAAGTGGTGAGTGAAAGATGATAAGGGGATTTAAAGAAGTACTTTTCAGGGACTGTTTTAAGCTTAATGGTGAGAGGAAAGGCGGAGTGTGAGATGTGCTGCAAATGGAGAAGTAGCAGCTGAATTAACATTAAAGGGAAGATGAGGAGTAGAGTAAGAGAAGTGGAGGGGAAGAGAGAGATAAAAATGGGTAGAAGAAAAATAGGGTAGGGGAATAAGAGAAAATAGGAGTTCAAGAAAGAAAGTTAAAGAAGGTGGGGAGAGAAACTGAAGGTAAAGAAAGGTAGGTAAGGAATCCGAAGAAACGAAGGGGCCTTTAATGGCAAGGACAATAAGAAAAGGGCGGATAGGTAGGTTGATGAAAGTAAGGTCACAGAAAAGAGAAAGGAGGTAATTAAGGAATCTGAAGAAACGAAGGGGCTATAAAGCAGGAAGGCAAGGTGGAAGTAGACAGACAAAGACAGAAAAGTGTGAAGGAAATAGGGAAGTAAGAAAAGCGTGTAGGGTAGTTGATAAAAGTCAGGTCAAAGAAAGGAGGAGATTAGAAAGTAAGAGAAGAAAGTAGGTAATTAAGGAATCTGATGAAAGGAAGAGGATGTCAAGCAGGAAATAAGGAAGACGAAGAGGGAAGTGGATGAAAGTAAGGTAACTAGAGAAGCAAGGAAGCTGAAGTGGCTGAATGAAGAAACAAATGAGATATTAAACAGGAAATAAGAAAGGCGAAGAGGGTATATAGCCAAATTGGAGAAAAAGTAAGGTTACAGGAGAAGAAAGGAAGGTGGGCGTGGCTGAAGGTATTTAAATCAGTAAATTATTGGCTCAGGGGTTCGGGCTTTGTTCGGCGGGAGTGACATCATGTTTCTCGTAGTAAGAATAACTTGATGTGAAGCAACTGATACTCTGGAATTGCATGCTTCGTGAGGAATACAGGTAAAAAAACTAGGTTGGGGGGGGGGGGCACTCAGTAGAGCGCATACCTCCGCCCGAATATTTCTCAATTGGGTTGCCCACTGGCAACAGCGGTGATTCGACTTAATAAAAAAAAGTAGAAAAAAAAAGTTTAAAAAAAAAAAAAAAACGTTTTTTTTGTGTTTTTTTTTTAAAAATATATATTACATCATTATATCTATATATATATATATATAGATATATATATATATATATTATATATATATATTTGATATATAATATATATATATATATATATATATATATATATCATGCAATCAGTAGGAGCGCAATACCCCTCCGGCGAGGAGGTATGCGTTCATTGGTCTTGCTATGGCCACAGTTGTCAATAGATTTCAGCCAAAATTAATCGTTTTTCCTTATTACCAAATAGACTTGGTATACCAAGTTTGCGTCTAAATCTATTCGTAACTTTTCGAGAAATCTGTACACACCAAACAGACAGACAGACAGACAGATCGGGGTGAAAACATAACTCCCTCCAACTCGTTGGCGGAGGTAATAACATATAGTCTACTAAATATAAGATCAATTACAACTTCATATTGCACACACACACACATACATACGGACCACAACGCGCACACACGCATACACACAACACACACACACAAACACACACACCACACACAACACTAGACAAAACATACACAACCACACACACAACCACAAACAGACATACATACACAACACGTAGCTGGGGCTCAATGGTGTGAGGCACTGGGAGTAATTCGTCCATCCTCCCAGTAACCAGTTACCCTCCACGCCACACTCCCTGTACCGCGTCGCTGTGAGAGAGAGAGAGAGAGAGAGAGAGAGAGAGAGAGAGAGAGAAGAGAGAGAGAGAGAGAGAGAGAGAGAGAGAGAGAGAGAGAGAGAGGGAGGAGAGAGAGAGAGAGAGAGAGAGAGAGAGAGTTAATAATCTTATTTTCTATATTTTGTTCTATATATACATCATTTAAGCTTGAAGTATAGAGGTATTAGTGCTGATCTTGACCATGTTAGTGGTGATGGTGATCGTGGTGGTGGTGGTGGTGGTGGTGGTGGTGGTGTGAGATGATGATGATGATGATGGTGGTGGTGGTGGTGGTGGTGGTGGTGGTGGTGGTGGTGGTGGTGGTGGTGGTGTGATGATGATGATGATGATGATGATGATGGTGGTGTTGGAAGTAGTAAGAGTCAGGTCATTGTCTGTGCCATAATGAGAGATTGATTCAATTTTTCTCATAATCTGTCTGCGTAAACATCATTTGCCTTGATGAAAAGAAAATGTCATTTCTTTCGACCAATATCTTTTATCGGCTCAAAACCTTTTATCCGCTCAAAATATTTTATATTGTGATAATGTCATAACAAATTCTCTCTCTCTCTCTCTCTCTCTCTCTCTCTCTCTCTCTCTCTCTCTCTCTCTCTCTCTCTCTCTCTCTCTCTCTCTCTCTCTCTCTCTCTCTCTCTCTCTCTCTCTCTCTCTCTCTCTCTCTCTCTCTCTCTCTCAAGGGTGGCAGAGGCAGACACTGACATACAATTTCTAATAATGGCCACGTCTTAATTGTCACATCCAGAGTGTGGTCAATCATTTCAACATAATGAGGATCCCGTGAGACTCAAAGACAGTGTGTTTCCTAGCTTAGATGATCTCCGCCGCGCCGCCCTTTCTCCCTTCCCCCTTTCCTCTTTCCCTTATTTCCCCTTCCCCTTCCCACTTTCCCATATTTTCCCTTCATCTTACCTTTCTTTCCCCTTCCTCTTTCCCTTATTTCCCCTTTCCCATATTTTCCCTTCATCTTTCCCTTCTTTCCCCTTCCTTGTTTCCTTATTTCCCCTTCCTTTTTCCCTTATTTCCCCTTCCCTTTTTCCCATATTTTCCCTTCATCTTTCCCTTCTTTCCCCTTCCCCTTTCCCTTCTTCCCTTTCCCTTCTTTCCCTTCCCCTTTCCCCTTTCCCCTCTCCCGTTTTTCCTTTTCCTTCCCCTCATCACCATATTCATAACGTAACAGAACCTTCACATTTTATACCTTACCTCTTTTCCCTTCTCCCCTTTTATTTCCCCTTTTATTTCTCTTCTCCGCTTTTATTTCCTTTTTTATTTCCCCTTTTCCCCCTATATTTCCCATTTTATTTCCCCTTCTCCCCTTTTATTTAATCTCCCCTTTTATTTCCCCTTCTCCCCTTTTATTTCCCCTTTTATTTCCCTTCTCCGCTTTTTTTTCCTTTTTTTCCCTTTTCCCCTTATATTTCCCATTTTATTTCCCCTTCTCCCCTCTAATTTTCCTTTTATTTCCCCATCTCCCCTTTTATTGCCCATTCTCCTTTTTTAGTTCCTCTTCTCCCCTTTTATTTCCCCTTTTCCCCTTTTATTTCCCCTTCTCCCCTTTTATTTCCCCTCTTATTTAATCTCCCCTTTTATTTCCCCTTCTCACTTTTTATTTCCCCTTTCCCCCTTTTATTTCCCCTTTTATTCAATCTCTCCTTTTATTTCCCATTCTCCCCTTTCATTTCCCCTTCTCCCCTTTTATTTAATCTCCCCTTTTATTTCCCCTTCTCCCCTTTTATTTCGCCTTTTATTTCCCCTTATCCCCTTATATTGCCCCTTATATTTCCCCTTTTATTTCCCCTTTTCCCTTCTCTTTCTCTTCACCGTGTTCAAACTTAAAATGGAAATTAATTGTTGCAAACATGTTTTCCCCTTTACCTCTCTTTTTCGGGGCACCTCCCCAAAATCACTTTATTTTTTTTNCCCCCTTCTTCCCCTTCCCCTTTTTTTATTTCCTTCTCCCCTTTATTTCCCTTCCCCCTTTTAATTTCCCCTTCTCCCCTTTTATTTCCTCTTTCCCCTTTTATTTCCCCTTTTATTTAATCTCCCCTTTTTTTTAATCTCCCTTTTTATTTCCCCTTCTCCCCTTTAATTTTCCTTTTATTTCCCCTTTTCCCCTTTTATTTCCCCTTCTCCCTTTTATTTCACCCTGCTCACCTTTTTTTCCCCTTCTCCCCTTTTATTTCCCCTTACCCCTTATATGCCCCTTTTATTAATCCCCCCCCTTTTATTTCCCCTTCTCCCCTTTTTTTTCCCTTTTTTCCCTTTCTCCCTTTTTTTTTCCCCCTTCTCCCCTTTTATTTCCCCTTTCCTTATTTCCCTTTTATTTAATCCCCCCTTTTTATTTAATCCCCCCTTTATTTCCCTTCCCTCCCCCTTTTATTTCCCCTTTTCCCCTTATATTTCCCCTTATATTTCCCCTTTTATTTTCCCTTTTCCCTTCTCTTTCTCTTCACCGTGTTCAAACTTAAAAGGGAAATTAATTGTTGCAAACATGTTTTCCTCCTTCACCCTCATCACTATGTTTTTCTGTAGTTGATTATTTTGATCATTTCCTCGTATCCACATATTTATTTATTGTCAAGTAGTCTTTCTTATTCTTTCCCACGTCATTTCATCTATTTTTTTCTTATTTTCTTTTCTTTCTTTTCTTCACTTCTTTATTACTTACGTTTTACTCCTTCCTGTTCTCTCCGCTGTCCTTTTGTTACCTGTCATCTCCTTCCCTCCTTCTCTTCCTCCTTTCCTCCTCCTCCTCCTCCTCCTCCTCCTCCTCCTTCTTCAACTTTACTATTCTTTTACCTCTAAAACGTAGAAACTATAGTGGTAGAAAGTAGTCACACAGACAGCCTCGTTTGGCCCAGTATGGCTGTTGCTGTTTGTTCTTCCTTTGTATATATATTCCTCCTCCTCCTCCTCCTCCTCCTCCTCCTCCCCTTCCCTCCTCCTCTCCTCCCTCCCCTCCTCTCCTCCTCCTCCTCCTCCTCCTCCTCCTCCTCCTCCTCCTCCTCCCTCCACCCTTCCTCTTTCCGCCTCGTTAATAATCTTTATTGTGATGTTTCTCGCCCGGAGCTTTTCAATCAATTTCAGTTTTTTTGCGATAATTAAAATAACCTTCACGTGTTGCGTTTCTTTTTGTGTGTGTGTGGTGGTGTGGTGGTGTGGTGGTGGTGCACTGGTGGTGGTGGTGGTAGTGGTGGTGGTGGTGGTGAACCAGTTTTTCATTAGTGAGTTGCACGCAGGAAAAGTTTTCACTCAAGCCCAAATAGGTGTGTGTGTGTGTGTGTGTGTGTGTGTGTGTGTGTGTGTGTGTGTGTGTGTGTGTGTGTGTGTGTGTGTGTGTGTGTGTGTGTGTGTGTGTGTGTGTGTGTGTGTGTGTGTGTGTGTGTGTATGTGTGTGCGTGTGCGCGCGCGTGTGTGTGTCCAAATCAAACAGCGAAAAAGAAACAATATGAATAAAAGTCCTTAAAAGTTCATAATACAAGATTAGATAATTTCCTCTGAATTGGTTTTTAAAAGAAGTAAACAAAATAATTATCTCAACAAATAAAAAATCAAACATTACATAATCACACGAGCATTTCCTGCCGGCATTTATCTTAATGAGAAAATATGTAATCAGTTCTCAAAGACCACCGACTGCAAAAAAAGATAAAAGAATTGGAACAGCAGCATAATTTTTAGCCGAATAAAGGAAATGACTTATTTCCATAATTAAGAGAGAGAGAGAGAGAGAGAGAGAGAGAGAGAGAGAGAGAGAGAGAGAGAGAGAGAGAGAGAGAGAGGAGAGAGAGAGAGATGAGAGAGAGAGAGAGAGGAGAGAGAGAGAGAGAGAGAGAGAGAGAGAAAAAAAAAAAAAAAAACTGTGTGTGTGTGTCAGTGTCTGTGTCTGTGTATTTATCTAGTTGTATTTTACAGGGCCTGAGCTACACTTGTATGGCCCCGTCTCCATATCAACATTCTTATCCATAGCGTTCAGTGTTGGGGGAAGCCACCATCCCGGGGGGGGTCAAAACCCCCGGGCTAACCCCCGGGACCCTTCCGTGGGGGAGGGGGTCTGGTTTTAAGGGAAAACGCCCATCTGTTCCGCTCCGCCCGGGGGACCAAACCCCGGAACTTCTCGGTTTAAACCGAGGTGCACCTCACATAGGGAGTACCCAGTGTGTGTGTGTGTGGTGGTGTGTGTTGTGTGTGTGTGTGTGTGGTGTGTGTGTGTTGTGGTGTGGGGGTTTCTCCTTTTTTTCTTATTTTCATGAAGAAAAAAAAAACCCGTAAATCTCCTCCATCAGAATCGATATTTCCTTTTCCTCCTTCCCTCCCTTTCCCGAGGTCCCTAAAGGCCGGCTGTCCAGGGCCATGAGGGGCGCCACAAACCCCCACCCCCGCCATTCTTTATTTCCTCTCTCTTTTTTTGCACTTATTATCCGCCCCCGGTTTTGGGTGCAGTATAGAGAGGATTCCATCAATTTTTCCCTTCCCATATCACCATCTTTTTTTTTTTCCCTCCTTATATCCCCCTCCCCCCCTCCTCCCCTCCTCCTACTCCTGTTCCTTCTCCTTTCTTCCTCTTCCTGATCATCATCTCATCTCACCCCCCTCCTTTCCTCCCCCAAAGAATTACTCAATAGTCTCTACTCTTTTTCTCTTTTTTTCTCTTTTTTTTCTCAGTGTAGGGAACCCCTCTTAGTCGTATTTTTCCCTTCCCCTCCCCTCCTCCTCCTCCTCCTCCTCCCCCCCTCCTCCTCCCCTTTCCTCCCCTCCCCCCAAGTAAAGACACAATTATACACGCCCTTGGGTTTAGGCCACACTGGAATATGCCGCCCCAATTTTGGCGCCCTTTTTCGTAAAAGAAAAGCAAAATTTGGAATAGTGCAAAAAAGAGCAACCAAAAAAATTTCCCTCTCTGCGAAATTTTTTTATGAAAAGAGACGCGGAAACTTAAAATTTTTTTCCCAAAGGTCGAGAATCCGGGGCATTATGAAACCTTTAAGATCCTAAAGGTTTGATGTCAAATCAAGAAACCTATTCGGCTTTCAAATCAAGTGACAAAAAAAAATAAAGGGTTTTAAAAAAAGCAACGTTTCATCACTGATTCCGTAAAAAATTTTTTCAATGGGAGCGTTTATCAAAGGAACAAGTTACCAACAAAGTTGCGAAGCCAGACAAT
This sequence comes from Chionoecetes opilio, assembly GCA_016584305.1. Classification (NCBI taxonomy): domain Eukaryota; kingdom Metazoa; phylum Arthropoda; class Malacostraca; order Decapoda; family Majidae; genus Chionoecetes; species Chionoecetes opilio. The sequence goes on along the minus strand of JACEEZ010013025.1, from coordinate 30,850 downwards.
AATACATTTAAAAACAGGGGGCTTGCGCGCACGTAAATTTAAAAGGGGATTGATAGTGCCCTGCGAAACATTTACCCCCCCGGGCGATTTGGAGGGTTGGGGGTTTTTTAGTATATTCATACCCCATTTTTTTATATGAAAATTCCGTGTTCCTATCGCTTTTTGGACATGGTTCCCTTTTCCAATGTTTTTTTACAAGTAGTTGATAGTTTGTAGTATGTAGTTCAGCAGACCCTCGTCAGGACCAATGGGTCTCCTGGGGCTGTTTTTTATGTATCCTATGTAATCCTTCCCCTTTTTTTAAAATCTAGTGAGGGTTTGTCTCTGATGTTTATTTTAAAGTGTCATTTTTAGATAGCTATATTAATTCTCTCTCCCCTTTTTCCTCTCTCCCTCTCTCTCTCTCTCTCTCCCCTCTCTCTCTCTCCTCTCTCTCTCTCCTCTCTCTCTCTTCTCTTTTTTCTCTCTCTCTCCTCTCTTCTCTTCTCTCTCCTCCTCTCTCTCTCTCTCTCCTCTCTCTCTTTTCTCCTCTCTCTCGCTCGCTCCCCCTCGCTCGTCGCTCGCTCGCTCCTTCTCTCCCCTCTCTCTCCCCTTCTCTCTCTCTCTCTTCTCTCTCTCTCTTCTCTCTTCTCTCTCTCTCTCTCTCCCCTCCTTCTCTCTCTCTCTCTCTCTCTCTAACAACCCACCCCTCACCCCTTGTTAATTAAAGGCCCCTCTTTTCCTTCTGTTTGGGGTTGTTAATTTAGTAATTGGGGTATTGGACGGATGAATGACATGGGGGTTGCGTGGAGTGGGTGGATTTGCTCGTCAAGGGCGGGGGTGGTATGTTGCGGTGGTGATATGGTGCGGTGGGTGGGGTGGTGGTAGTGATAGGGGGTAGTGGTGAAAGGGGTGAAGTTATATGGGAAAATGTGGGGGTGGTGAGAATCATATAATGGTGATGGGAGAAGCACAAAAATGGGGTGGGAAATGCACTAAATGGGGAGGTGAGAATGCATATAAGGTGATGGTGGAATGTAATAAAATGGTGAGGTAAAAATGCCTATAATGGTGGTGGGGGGTGGTGAAAATGCATTAAGGTTTTGGGGGAAAAGCACTATAAGGTGATGGTGAAATGAACTATAATGGTGATGGGGGGAAAATGCACTAAAAAGGGGGTGTTGGGTGAGAATGCACTAAAATGGTGATGGTGAGGCACTAAAGGGTGATGGTGAGAAGCATATAAGGGTGATGGTGAGAATGCACTATATGGTGAGGGTGAAAATCTATAAAAAAAGCGAAAGTGTGTCTGTCGTGTGGGGGGTTGGGTTTCGCCCCACGGGGCGAAAAACCCCAATTGGCACTTTTTGGGAAACAGGTTTACCAGGGGAAGGGTTTTAAACCCACTTATAGAAATCCGATCACTTTTTTTTTTTTTTTTTTTTAGCAGCCTATTACGAGAATTTTGCAAACAAAAGGGGTTGCGAAATTGAGGAGCCTTGATGTGGGGGGGGTAATGGGGGGTGATGAAAGGGTGGGGGGGGGTAAGGGGGTGGGGGATGGGTGGTGAATGGGTGGGGGTGATGGGGATGGGGGAGGGAAAGGTGGGGGGGGGGTGGGTAAGGTGAGTGAAGGGGTGTGGTATGGGTAAGGGGGAGTGAATGGGGGGAGGTGTGGGTAAAGGGGGAGTGAAGGGGGGGGGGATGGGGAATGGTGAGTGAATGGGTGTGTGGTGATGGGGAAGGGTGGTGAAGGGGGGGGGTGAGGGTAATGGGGAGTGAATGGGGGGGGGTGATGGGTAATGGGTGAGTGAAGGGGGGGGGGGGTGATGGGTAAGGGTGAGTGAATGGGTGGGGGGAAAATACATTTTCTACCCATGATTTCAGGGAAATTAGAAAGGGGGTACTGGAGGTCCATTTTGGTGGCCCAAAGGCCCCCCAAAACAGGGTGGTGGGCCAAAGGCCCACCAATAGCCCCCCCGGGCTAGCCAAAAAAATCCGCCCGGGGGCGGGTTTGCGGTAGGCCTTAATGGTGGTATGGGTGGTGTAAAGCACTAAATGGTGATGGTGAAAAAGCCTTAATGGTGGTGGTGTAAAGCACTATGATGGTGATGGGGAATGCCTTAAGGATGGTGATGCACTAAATGGTATTGGGGGATGTAATAATGGGGATGGGGTGTATATAATGTGATGGTAAAATGCACATAAAATTTTGATGGGGATGTACTATAATGGTGAGTGAGCACTAAGGTGATGGGGATGTACTATAATGGGGATGGTGATGCCTATAATGTTTTGGTGAAAGCACATAAAGGTGATGGTGAGAAAAGCCTAAATGGTGAGGGATGCATATAATGGGGATGGTGAGCACTAAATGGTGATGGTGATGTACCCAAAAGGGGATGGTGATGTACTATAAGGTGTGGGGGATGCAATTTAAAGGTGATGTGATGCCTATAAAGGTGATTGTGAGGGACTAAATGGTGATGGTAGCACTTAATGGGGATGGTGAGAAGCACATAATGTGATGGTGATGTATAAATTTGGGATGGAGATGCACTATAATGGTGATGGTGATGCACTATAGGTGATGGGGATGTACTATATGGTGAGGGGTGCCTATAAAGGGGATGGTGAGAATGCACTATAAAGAAGATGGTGATACACAAATGGTGATGGTGAGTTATAATGGTGATGGTGATGCCAAAGGGATGGTGAGAATGCACATAAGGTGATGGTGATGTACTAAAAATGATGATGGTGATGCACTAAATGGGATGGTATGTACTATAATGGTGTGGTGATGCTAAATGTGATGGGGAGAATGCACTATAAGGTATGGGGATATACTATAATGGGGATGGTGATGCAATAAATGTGTGGGAGAATGCACTATAATGGTGATGGTGATTTACATAATGGGGGTGGTGATCTATAATGGGGAGGTGAAGGGAATAGTAGAAAAATAAAAGGTGGTGCTAGATGGAAGGTGGCTAAAAAAACACCCCCACCCCACCANGGTGGTGATGGTTTTGGTGGGGTGGGGTGGTGATGGGGTGTGGGTGGTGGTGTGGGGGGTGGTGGGGGTGGTGTTTTTTGGGGGTTTTGGGGGTGGTGGTGGTGGGGGGTGGTGGGGGTGGTGGTGATCGTGGTGGTGTGGGGGGGTGGTGATCGTGGGGGGGGTTGGGGGTGGTGTCGTGGTGGGGGTGGTGGGGGTGGGGGTGGTGGTGGTGGGGTGGTTGGGTGATGGGGGGTGGGGTGGTGGTGGTATCGTGGTGGTGGTTTTGGTAAATTTTGGGGGTGGGGGGGTATTGATTCTTTTTGGGGTATTTATCGTTTTTATTAATCTGGTATGGTTTTTTTTAATTTTTTTTAATTTTGGTATTCTTTCTTGCTTATGGTTGTTCAATTTTTCTTTCTGTCTTTGACTTTGATCTTGATGGAAATGTTTTCTTTGCATATTCTTTTTGGCTTCAAACCTTTTATCCGCTCAAATCTTTTATTTTTTCTTTCAAATTTCTCTCTCTCTCTCTCTCCTGCTCTTCTCTTTTCTCTTCTGCTCTCTCTCTCTCTTTTCTCTTTTCTCGTCTCTCTCTCTTCCCCTCTCTTCTCTCTCTCTCCCTCTTCTCTCTCCTCTCCTCTCTCTCTCTCTCTCTCTTCCCCCTCCACTTCCTTTCCCTACTGGCTATTTTCTCTTCCATCCCCTTCTTCTCTTCTCCCTTCTCTCTCTCTCTCCTCTCTCTCTATCTCTCTCCTCCTCTCTCTCTCTCTTCCTCTTCTCTTCTCTCCCTTCTCCCCCTTCTCTCTCTCCTCTCTCCTTCTCCTCCCCTAAACTCTCTCCTCCTCTCTCTCTCTCTCTTTTCCCTCTCTCTCTCTCTCTCTCTCTCTCCTCTCTTCTCTCTCTCTCTCCTCTCTCTCTCTCTCTCTCTCTCTCTCTCTCTCTCTCTTTTCTCTCTCTTCTCTCTCTCTCTCTCTCTAAGGGGTGCAGAGGCAGAACCTGACATACAATTTCAAATAATGTTCACTTATTAATTTCACCTCCAGAGTGTGGTCAAAAATTTCCCAACAAATAGGATCCCGTAGACTCAAAGAAGTTGTATCCTAGCTTAGATGATCTCCGCCGCGCAGCCCTTTCTCCCTTCCCCCCTTCCTTTTTCCCTTATTTCCCCTTTCCCTTCATCTTTTCCCATATTTTCCCTTCTCCCTTTCCCATATTTCCCCTTCCTCTTTCCCTTATTTCCCCTTTCCCATATTTTCCCTTCATCTTTCCCTTCTTTCCCCTTCCCTTTCCCTTCTTTCCCCTTCCCTTTCCCTTCTTTCCCCTTCCCTTTCCCTTCTTTCCCCTTCCCCTTCCCACTTTCCCATATTTTCCCTTCTTTCCCCTTCCCCTTTCCCGTATTTCCCCTTCCCCTTTCCCTTCTTCCCTTTCCCTTCTTTCCCCTTCCCCTTTCCCATATTTTCCCTTCCCTTTCCCTTCTTTCCCCTTCCCCTTTCCCATATTTCCCCTTCCCTTTCCCATATTTTCCCTTCTTTTCCCTTCTTTCCCCTTCCCCTCTTTCCTTTATTTCCCTTTCCCTTCCTTTTTTTTTCCCCTTTTTCCCCTTTTTTCCCCCTTTTTTTCCCCCTTCTCCCTTTTTCCCCCTTCTCCTTTTTTTTCCTCTTTTTTTCCCTTTTATTTCCCCCCCTTTTTTTTCCCTTCCCCCCCTTTTTTTTTCCTTTTTTCCCTTTTTTTTTCCCCTTTTCCCCTTTTTTTTTCCCTTCCCCCCCCTTTTTATTTCCCCTTTTTCCCCTTTTTTTCCCCCCATTCCCCTTTCCCTTTTTTTTTCCCCCTTTTTTTTTTTCCCCTTTTATTTCCCCTTTTTTTTTCCCCCCTTCTCCCCTTTTTTTTTCCCCCCCCTTTTTATCCCTTTTTTTCCCCCTTTTATTTTTATTCCCCTTTTTTTTCCCCCTTTCTCCCCTTTTATTTCCCTTCCCCCCCCTTTTATTTTTCTCCCTTTATTTCCCCTTTCCCCCCCCTTTTTTTTTTTCCCCCTCCCTTTTTTTCCCCTTCTCCCCTTTTTTTTCCCCTTCTCCCTTTTAATTTCCCCCTTTCCCCCCCTTTTTTTCCCTTTTTTTCCCCCCTTTCCCCCCTTTATTTTCCCCTTTTATTTCCCCTTTTACCCCCCCTTTTTTTTTTTCCCCTTTCCCTTTCTTTTTCCCCCCCACCGTGTTAAAATTTAAAAGGGTTTTTAATGTTGCAAACATGTTTTCCTCCTTCACCCCATCACTATTTTTTCTGAGTTGATTATTTTTTTGATCTTTTTCCTCGTACCACTTTTTTTGGCAAGTTTCTTCTTATTCTTTCCCGTATTCATCTATTTTTTTTCTTTGCCCTTTTTTTCTTTTCTTCCTTCTTTTTTACTTACTTTTTTCTCCTTCCTTTTCCTTCCCTTTCCCCTTCTTTTTTCCTTTCCCTTTTCCCTTCCCCTTTTCCTTCCCTTTTCCTTCTTTCCCCCCCCCTCCTCCTTTCCTCCTTCCTCCTTTTCCCCCTCCTCCTCCCCTCCTCTTTCCCTCCTCCTCCTCCTCCCCTTTTCCTCCTCTTTCCTCCCCCCCTTCCTCCTCCTCCCTCCTTCCCCTTTTTTTCCCCCCTTTCCCCCGCCCTTTACCCTCCCCCCCCTCCCCCCTCCCCCTCCTTTTTTTTCCCTCCTCTTCCTTTTCTTCCCTTCCCTCCTCCTCCTCCCTTCCCCCTCCTTTTTCCCCTCCGTTCAACTTTTCTATTCCCTTTTTACCCTAAACTAAAAAACTAAGTGGTAGGGGAAAGTAAGTCACACAGCAGTGTTTTGGCCCCAGTATGGCTGTTGCTGGTTGGTTCTTCCTTTTTTATTTTATCCTCCTCCTCCTCCTCCTCCTCCCCTCCTCCTCCCCTCCTCCTCCTCCTCCCCCTCCTCCTCCTCCTCCCTCCCCTCCTCCTCCCAACCCCCCGTTTTAATCTTTTTTGAAGTTTTTCCCCGCCCGGAGCTTTTTAATCATTTCAGTTTTTTTTCGATAATTAAAATAACCTTCCGTTTTCCGTTTCTTTTTGTGTGTTGTTGTGGTTGGTGTGGTTTTGGGGGGTGGGGGTGGGTGGTGGGGGTGGTGGTGGTGTGGTGGGTGTTGGGGGTGTGGTGTGGGGGTGGTGAGGGGGGGTTGGGGGGGGGTGGTGGTGAACGGGGGTTTTTTTGGGGTTTGGGGGGGTTTTTATGGTTGGGTTGTGTGGGGGTGGTGTGGGGTGTTGTGGTGGGGTTTTGTTGGGGTGTGTGTGTTTGTGGGTTATTTTTGTGTGTGTGTGGGGGTTGTTTTGTTGTGGTGTGGTGTGTTTGTGGGTGTGTGTGTGTTTTTAAAAAAATTTTTTGTTTGTTTTGGTTTTTTTTTGTTTTTCCGGGGCCCTTTTTTCCCAAAAAAAACAAAAAAAAACAAGAAAAAATTTTTTGGCAAAATCAATTTGAAAATTTTTTTGAATTTGGGTTTTTAAAAAAAGAAAAAAAAAAATTATTAAAAAATAAAAATAAAAAAAAAAGACTTTTTCCATTTTTTTTAAGAGAAAAAAAAGACAGCCCAAAAAAAAGAGGAAAAAAAAAAAAAAAAAAAGGAAAACACAATTTTTTTGGGCCGTGGAAAATTACTATTTTTTTAAAGGAGAAAGAGGAAAAGAAAAGGGAGGGGGGAAAGAAGGGAGGGGAAAAAAAAGGAAAGGAAAGGGGGGGAAGGGGGAAAAAAAAAAAAACTGTGTTTGGGCCGGTCTGGTTGTGAATCAGTTTTATTTACACTGGGGTACCCCTTTTTTTTTTTTTTTTTGGGTTTTTTTTTTTTGGTTGTTGGGGGAACCCTCCCACACAAAAAAGGGAAACCGGGACCCTTTATGGGGGGGAATCTGGTTTTTTAAAAAAACCCCTTTTCCCTCCCCCGGGGCCGAACCCCGGCTCCCCGGTTTGAAGGCGGCACCCCTTCCCCAGGGCCATTTGTTTGTTTTTTTTTTTTTGTGTTTTTGGTGGTGGGGGTTTTTTTTGTTTATTTCCCTTTTTTTTTTTTCTGGAAAAAAAACCCTTTTCTACCCCCTCTAGGCATGGAATTTTGTGAAGGAAAGTTGAAAGCTGTAATCTATGGCTAACTACTACTCTATTTGTGGGGTAAGGTTTAGTGCTTGATAGAATATGTCCTGTTATGTGTGTTTTGTAATGGTGTGAACACAGTTGTGGAGGTTTCCAAAGGTGGTGCGGCAGCCTTGGCCTGGCGCTTTCTGGAGCAGCAGTCAATCAGGCCCCAGCTAGAGCCCCGTTCAATCCACTGCGGATTGTGGACTTTCCAAGTAGGACGCCGTACACTTCAATGCCTCTGCAGCCTGACCCTGGTACCTAAATCCCGATTGGTGGTCACTAACTGTCAGACCCTAACTGACCACAGCCCGTCACAGGTCGAGAGTAGTAGTGGTACCGTTAACTCGGGGGCTAGTCTGTGTGTGTTATGAGGTCGAATGTAGTGTTGGTGTAGGCTCAGTGTGGAAGTTCAGGGTGGTGGCGGCAGCCTTGCCCTGGCGCTTTCTTGGGAGGCTGCATCAATCCGGCCCCAGCTCCGTGTTCAATCCACTGCGGTATTTCACTTTCCAAGTAGGAACGCCCGTGCACTTCAATGCCCCCTGCAGCAGTGAACCCCCCTGGGTATATAAATCACCGATGGTGTTCACTAACTGACAGGGGCCCCTTCTGAAACCACAAAGCCCGTCACAGGTCAAAAGTTGTAGTAGTGACCCCGTTTACACTTTAACCCCCACCCCCCAACTCGGACTCGGGGCGGGGCTTGTCTTGAGACGAGGTGTGGGAGGGGGTTGTGTAGGAAATCGCGACTATCCGCAAATCATTTACGCAATGAGAGTAATGTTTCAAAGAGGCCCCCGCGAGATAAAATTATTTTTATTCCTCCGGAGATAAACAAGTGACAACTCGGGGATTTTGATATGAAATAATTTTATCGAGGGCGACTGTTTAAATGATTCTAATTGTTGTGTTTGCCGTTTAAACCTTACGGTCTGAACGGCAGCCGAGCCACTTCGCATAAATATACGTTTAACAACACGACGACGGTTTGTGAAAGAAGTAACTAACCCTTTTGTACTCTTGGCCTTCTTTTCGTTGTTTTCGGTTACAAAAACCGTTTTTCCCCTCCTGGCTTTATATTTTTTTAAAAAAAAAAAAACAAAAAAAAAAAAAAAAAACAATAAAAAAAAAAAAAAAAAAAAAAAACCGTGGATGGGGTTTCTCGGTTAGCTTTGGGAACAATTGACGCCGCAGGCGGCAGGTCTAGCGTGAAAAAATGAAAAAGAGGGGAATTTTTCCTGGGAACCTTACTTTCGTAAAATCCGTTGAGATTTTAAAAACAAAAACAAAAAAAAAAAAAAAAAAAAAAAAAAAAAAATACATAATACTTCGATTGAAGGTCACCACTCTTTATTTCTCCCTGTCTTTATTTGGGGGGGGGCTGGGTTGGGGTGGTGGTTGGGTTGGTTTAGTTGGGGGAAATAAAAGTTAAAAGTTCGTCTTTGTTCTTCCTCTCTCTTCTTTCGTCTTCTCTCATTAATTTTCTTTCTCCTTCTTTGGTGCCCTTTTACTTATTTGTGGTGAAATTTTGGTCGTTTCTTCATCTCTTTTCTCTTGTCTCTCTCTCTTTGGATCTCCTTCTTCTCTCTGCAGTTCTATACTTTGAAACTTTTTCTGTATCTCTATTTTTTCTTGATACATTATTCTTTTACTCTCTTGTTCTTTATCCTCGTTCTTTTGTTCTTCTTTCTCTTCTTGTTCCCCTTGCGCTCTCTTTCCTTCCTCTCTTACTTCTCTTATTCCTCGTTGAAAAGGGGGGGGTTTCTTCTCCTCCATCTTCTTCTCTCTCTCTCCTCCAGTTTAAGGTTCCTTCTTTCTTTTCTTTTCTCTTTGTGGGAGGAGCCGGGAGGGGGGATTGTTTCTGGTGTCGACCGGCGGGGAAGAATAAACAAGGCCATTTTTTTTTTCCTTTCCCCGCTCCCCGGGCCATATCCTTTCCTCTCCCTTTTCGCCTCCCCTCTTTTCCTTTTTCCGTACGGTAACGCCGCGAAATTTTATTTTTATTTTTTTTTTTTTAATTTCGCTAACACGCTTTCGCGCAAAAAGAAAAGAAAAAACAATCAAGAAAAAAATCTCTTCTAGGTATCATCATCAATTTTGGGTTCTAAAAACTACTCTAGGCGCTGTATTTTTTTTTTTTTTTTTTTTTTTTTTTATTTTTTTTATTTTTTTTTCTAATTTATTATCTCTGTCTCTTGTTTAATAATAAGGGTGACCAGAATTGCACAGTATTCTAAGATGGGGGCGAACAAGCGAGTTAGAAAAGAGTGATATAACTTTTTCAGATTGAAACTGAAAGTTCGTCAATAAACAACCAATTTATTTGCAGTTATTTACTACCTCTAGAATTTGGTATTCGGTTTTAGATCTTTCGAGATTATAACGCCTAAATCTTTTTCTTTTATCAACACTTGTTAGTTGGAATCGTTCATCACGTACTTTTATGAGGGTTGTTATTACCGATATGTAGTACATGGCATTTTTAAAGGTTTTGAAATTCATTTGCCATGTTTTTGACCATTCCGTTAGCGTGTTAAGTCGTTTTGTATGAGTTTTGGCGCTGAGATTCTGTAGAGGCTATGTTTGTGATTTTTCGTGTCATCAGCAAATTTCGATTATCCTGCATGTGATTCCCCTCGTCAATGGCTTTATTGTATATAAGAACAGGATATGTCCTAGAACTGATCGCTTGGGAAAACCACTATGTACACTGGTACAATCAGCAAGAATTTCCATTTATTACCACCCTTCCCCTTTGTACGATTTGACAGCCGTTTTCTATCCAATTTGAAAGATGGCCTGTTTATACCATGAGCTTTTACTTGCTAATTGAGACGCTTATGAGGAACTTTGTCGACGCTTTTTGAAATCGAGGTACACTACGTCTACTGCCCTCGTGTTGTCGTACATTTTGAATACACTATTGTAAAAAGTCAGTAAGTTTGAGAGGCATGAGCGTTTATTTTCTGAATCCATGCTGCGGTCTTTGATTACTGTCATTTTTCTTCTAAAACTTAACGATTTTGTCGCGTTCTTATGATGGATTCCATTAATTTTCCAGCAACGATGTTACACTGATTGGTCGAGATAGTTTTCTCCCGGGCTGCGACTTTGCTTCCTTTTTTTAAATATGTGTGACATTTGCTATTTCCATTCGCACGTACATTTCCGTGAGTAAAGACTTTATTAAATACGATGGAAAAGTGGGTTTACTATTCGTTCTTTGCTTCTTTTAATATGCGTGGAGGGAAGGAGGAGGAGGAGGAGGAGGAGGAGGAGGAGGAGGAGGAGGAGGAGGAAGGAGGAGGAGGATGAGGAAGTGGAAAAAGAGGAGGAAAAAGAGGAAGAGGAAGAGAAGGAAAGAGAGGAAACTAATAATATCGAGGAGGAGGAGGAGGAGGAGGAGGAGGAAGGAGGAGGAGGAAAAAGGAAGAGGAGGAGAGGAAAAGAGGAAGAGGAGAAAGGAGAGGAGAGAAGGGGGAAAGGAATAAGAAGAAAAGGAAGAAGAAAAGGAACAGAAGGAAGAGGAGGAGGAGAAGGAAGAGGAGGAAAAAGAGGAGGAGGAGAGGTAGGAGAAAAAGGAGGTAATAAGAAGAAAAGGAACAAAAGCAGAGAAGAAAAAGAAAAAAAATACATAGGAAGAAAAAAAAATACATTGAAGAAGAAAAAAATACATTAGGGAACAAGAAAAAAAAAATACGAGGGAGGAATGCCTAGAATAATAGAAAGAAGAAATCCTACCAAAAGATGAAACCATAAACAATCTTTAGAAGGTTAAGTGTATAGTCAAAGAGGACTCAAAATAAGGTCCAAGTGGCATAGTAAAGATAGATTATAATAGGATGTCTGATGATATAATGATAGTGTAATAGCAAAATAGGCTACGGAATTATTTAAAGTAAGAATAGTGTGATAGGGAATAGTTATGCCTCACTATGTGGCGAAACCCTAACCAACCTAACCAGACAAATCCCAGCTAAACTAACTAAATACTAACCTAACCTAACCAAGCCTAACCCAACTAAATTACCTAAATCTAACCTAACCTAACCTAGCCTAACTCAACTAAACTAACTAAATACTAACCTAACCTACCCTAACCTAGCCTAACCCACAAAACTAAATGAATACTAACCTAACCAAACCCAAAACCCTAACCAGACAAATTCCAGCTAAACTAACTAAATACTAGCCTAACCTACCCTAGCCTAACCTAGCCTAACCCAACTAAACTAACTAAATCTAGCCTAACCTAACCTAGCCTAACTAAAAGAAATAAATACTAACCTATCCTACCCTAACCTAACCTAGCCAAACCCCAACTAAACTAACTAAATACTAACCTAACCTACCCTAACCAAACCTAGCCTAACCCAACTAAACTAACTAAATACTAACCTAACCAAAACCCTAACCAAACCTAGCCTAACCCAACTAAACAAAATAAATACTAACCTAACCAAACCCTAACCTAGCCTAACCCAACTAAACTAACTAAATACTAACCTCACCTCACCTCACCTACTCTAACCTAACCTAACCTAACCGTGTAAATAGTTAGGCCTCACCGTGGGGGTTTTTTGTCAAGGTCTGGCAGGTCCTTGAAGATGGTGCCGCACTGCCGCCGCACCATGGCTCCGGCAGCGTGGCGGGCCAGCAAATAGAAGGTGTCCCAGCTGGCGTTGCAGTACACACCTGAAAAACCCCAATAACACACCTGTCATTACTGTAGGCAGGTATTGGGAGGAAGGAAGGAGAGGTGGGGGGAGGGCAGGGAAGGAAGGAGGAAGGAAAGGAAGGAGAAGTGGGGAGGGGGGCAGGGAAGGAAGGAAGGAAGGAAAGGAAGATTAGAGGGCGGGAAGGAACAAAGAGGGAAAAAGAGGAGATAAATAAATTAATTCTAAGTACCGAGATAAAAGAGTAGAGTGGCGAGACTAATGCTAATGTGTGTGTGTGTGGGGGGGGGGGGGGGTTTGTTGTTTGTTTGTTTGTTTGTTTGTTTGTTTGTTTTTTGTTTGTGTGTCCCGTCATGATAAGCTCAATGTTACCCAAAATAAGCTTGTTTTTGGATTAGGAAATGAAAAAAAAATATATATAATATATGTTTTATCTACAAACGCGTAATTGCAAGAAGAGAAACATTAATTAGGGGGTGAAAAATGGTATACTGTTATGTAAGACTACTGGTGTGTGTTGTGTGTGTGGTGTGTGTGGGGTGTGTGTGTGTGTGTGTGTTGTGGTGTGTGTTTTGTGTGTGTGTGGTGTGTGTGTATCTGTCTTGTGTGTCTGTGTCTATGTCTGTGTGTATGATTGTGTGGGATCTGTTTTTTTGTGTGTCTGTGTCTGTGTGCCTGTGTCTGTGTCTGTGGTGTTTTGGGGGTGTGTGTGTGTTTTGGGGGTGTGTGTGGGTTTTAGTGTGTGTGTGTGTGTGGTTGTGTGTGTGTTGTGTGTGTGTGTGTGTGTTGTGTGTGTGTGGTGTGTCTTGTGTGTCTGTTTCTATGTCTGTGTGTCTATGTATATGTGTGTATCTGTGTCTTGTGTGTCTGTGTCTGTGTCCCGGATCTGTGTGGTGTTGTATCTGTTGTGTTGTGTGTGTGTTGTTGTGTGTGTGTGTTTTGTGTGTGTGGTGTGTGTGTGTTTTTAAATGTGTGTGTGTGTAATAGATAAATAATATTCAACATGAACCAAACACACCCCAAAACCACACACACCCCTTGTTTCTCTTGTTTTTTTTTTGTTTAGAGGATAATGCCTCAGAGCCTAGTGATCTACCGCTGCTGCATATTAAATGTTGGCCGAAGCCACCACCCCGGGGGGGGGGGGTTTTTAAACCCCCGGCTGCACCCGGTACCCATTCACCTGCTGGGTGGACAGGGGCTAGGGATTTAAGAAAAGACCACAGATCTATCTTTCTCTCCGCCCGGGGATCGAACCCGGGACTTCTCGGGTTTTAACCGAGCGTGCTAACCCAACTACACTACGAGTTCCCTCACACACACACCCACACACACACACACCACACACACACACACACACACAAAATTCATTCTTACAAGCGGCCAACCTTTACTTATTTCCAAGACATTAAAAATTTTCCCCTTTATAGATCTTTATAGGCGGTCACTTGGACACCGTGTGATTGGTGTAGACGAGAGAGGAGAGAGAGAGAGAGAGAGAGAGAGAGGAGATAGAGAGAGAGAGAGAGACGAGAGAGAGAGAGAGAGAAGAGAGAGAGTCATAGAGAGGAGATAGAGAGAGAGAGAGAGAGAAGAGAGGAGGGGACGGGGGAGGGAGTGGAAGAGGGAGAGAGAGAGAGAGCGGAGGGAAGGAGGGAGGGAGTGGAGAGGGAGAGAGAAGAGAGGAGGAGGGGAAGAGGGGGGTGAAAGGGAGAGAGGAGAGAGGAGGGGGGGAAGGAGGGAGGAGTGGAAGAGGGGGCGAGCGAGAGGAAGGGGAGGGGGAAGAGGGAGGGATTTGGAAGCTGAGAGAGAGAGCAGGAGGGAGGGGAAGGGGGAGGGATGTGGAAGAGGGAGAGAGAGAGAGGAGAAGGGGAAGAGGGAGGAGTGGAAGAGGGAGAGATAGAGAGAGGAGGAGGGGAAGGAGGGAGGGAAGTGGAAGAGGGAGAGAGAGAGAGAGGGGGCAAGTGAGGGAGTGGCGTTGAAGAGGAGAGAGAGAGAGGAGAGGGGAAGGAGGAGGAGGGAGTGGGAAGAGGGAGAGAGAGAAAAAAAAAAGGGAAAGGGGGGCAGGGATTGGAATGAGGAGGGATGGAAAGAGGGAGAGAGCGAGAGGGAGGGAGGGGAAGGAGGAGGGAGTGGAAGAGGGGAAGAGAGAGATGAAGGGAGGGAAAAAGGAGGAGGGATTGTAAAGAGGGAGAGGAGATAGAGAGGAGGGAAGGGGAGGAGGGAGGGAGTGAAAGGTAGAGAGACCGAGGAAGGAGGGCAAGGAAGGGAGGGAGTGGAAGAGGAGTAGAAGAGAGAGAGAAGGAGGGAGGGAGGAGGGGAGGGGTGGAAGAGGGAGAGAGAGAGAGGAGGGAGGACAAGGAGGGAGGGAGTGGAAGAGGGATAAGAGAGAGAGGAGGAGGGGAAGGAGTAGGGAGTGGAAGAGGGAGACAGATAGAGAGGGGGAGTGACAAGAGGGAGGTAGTGGAAGCGGTATATACGAGAGAGGAGGGAGGGTCGAGGATGGAGGGATTTCACGAGGGAGAGAGAGCGGAGGGTTAGAATATGAATCGTTTTCGTGGGGATGGTACGATTAGTATTTTAGGTAGGCGACAGGAGTGATGAGTGGGCAGAGTGGAGAAGAGAAGAGAGGGTAGGGAGGGCAAGGAGGGAGGGAGTGGTACGGAGGGATGACTAGTGAGAGAGAGAATTTAGGATGCCGCGATATAGAGATAGCGAGAGTGAGTGTTGGGGAGGGGCAAAAAGCCCAAAAACCAAAAGCAAGATTTAGGGAGTGGGCAGAGGGCTGCAAGAGACATCGGTGAGTACTATGAGGGATGGTGCCAAGGGGCAGGGGAGGGAAGTGGAAGAGGTAGAGAACAGAGCGGAGGGAGGGGGGGGGGCAGAGGGAGGAGTGGCGAGGGAGAGGAGCGCGAGGAGGAGGCGGGCACTGCGTGACGTGAGTGGCCGCGGAGCGAGCGCGCGGCGTGCGGCCCGGAGGGAGGGTAGTGGCAAGACGGGCGCGCGAGAGGCGAGCGGGCGGTGCCAGGGAGGGGAGGGCGTGGCACCTAAGGGCGGCAGCCAGAGCAGGCGTGGCGTGCCCGGACGGGCGGGCGTGGCAGAGGGCTCAGCGAGAGCGGCGGGCGGGTCCCGGCGGTTGCGGTCGTGGACACGCTTGGGCGCGCGGTCGCGGCCGGGGCGGTCCCGTCGGGCGGGCGTGTCACGCGTGTGCACTGCGTCGTCGGGACGGAGGAGTGGCCCGGCGGGCTGGGCGTGGGACCGCTGGCAGGCCTGCCCCCCCGGCTGGGTCCTTGTGGGCCGGCGACATAAATTGAGCCGTAAGTTAATGTCAAAATGAGGATGTGAATTATTTTTGGGTTGCGTAAACGTTTTTTAAAAAGCGAGAGAGTGAGAGAGTGAGGAGAGAGACGCGATAGAGAGAGAGATAGAGAGACTCAGAAATACGAGAGAGAGCGAGAGCGTCAGAGAGACGAGAGAGAGAGAGAGAAGAGAGAGTGTTTGTGTGTGTTGTGTAACGTCTTGGATATGTTTGGGTATGTATGTCCTATGTAAATAGCGATAAAAAGGTATGTCGAAATATAATAAACATAAATATGTTTGTTCCATTTGCAAGGCCTTTTTATAGCTATACCATACAAGGGCCTGTCAAGATGTTGTTTCATTTAACGGCCCAGCCATGTTGTATAATACATGTTTATAATGATTAAGCCTTTGTAAATATTTATATGGCTATAAACTACTTTGAATTGATTGAATTGATTGATTTGAATTGGAATTGAGAGAGAGAGAGGAGAGAGAGAGAGAGAGAGAGAAGAGACAGAGAGAGAGAGCAGAGAGAGAGAGAGAGGAGAGAGATAGAGAGAGAGAGAGTATACGGATGAGAATCTGTGCTGTCAGTCCTTTTAAATTCTAAATGGTCTTATGTAGTGACAGGCACCATTATTATCTCTCTTTCTATCTCTTTTCTCTCCATCTCTCTCATCGTCTCTCTCTCTCTCTCTCTCTCTCTTCTCTCTCTCTCTTCTCTCTCTCTCTCTCTCTCTCTCTCTTAGCTCTCTCTCTCTCTTACTCTCTCTCTCCCTCTCCACTCTCTCTCTCTCCTCTCTCTCTCTCTCTCTCGATCTGCTATCTCCTATTCCATCTCTCTCATCCATCTCTCGTCTCCTCTCCTACTCATTCTCTCTCCAATACTCTCGGTCTCGTCCTCTCAGGTGCTCTATCTCTCTCGGTCTCTCTCCTCAAACTAGATCTCTCTCCATCTCTCTCTCTCTCTCTCTCTCTCGTCGTGCCATATTTATGAACTTCCTTTATACGGTTTATAATCCTTTATCTCCTTGCATCACTTTCTCTTATCTCCTCATTTCGGGCTTTCTCTGCCAATTCATTTTCTGCTTTGCTCCTGATACGTATAGCGAACAGGTGATATGAAGGTATTTGCACGGTGTTAAGCAGAGCTACTGCAAATAGTCATTCAATATGTGAAAGAATATTTGTTTTACTTCCAATGTCCATGATTTCCTTTCCTCGCTCCTCCTCTTTTGTTCCCATCGTTCTCGCCTCCTCTATCCTCTTCCCCTCGAGTCCACTTCCATCCACCTCTTCTTCCTCCTCCTTCTTCTATTTATTTCTTCCTCATCTCCTTCTTCTTCTATTTTTCCAATAGGTTTCTTGATGAAGCCGTTCTAATTCATGAGGTTATGTCAATCATCTAATCAACCACCAACAACGAAATCATTGGACTCGTCCTTTCCTCCGCCGTCTCTTTCCCCCCTTCTCTTTGTCTCGTCTCTTTTCTAAAATTCTCTATCTCTCTAGTCCTCTTTCTTAGCCATTAACTTCCCTCTCTACTGCTCCTCCCCGTCCTATCGCTCCTCCTCTCTTTCCTTCGTGCCTGTCTTTTGTTCATCGTCCCTCACTCCTCTTTCACTCCTCCTCGTCTTTCTCTTTTTTCTCGTCCTCCTCTTCCTAACTCAAGCTCCCTTCTCCTCCTCTTCCTCTTCCCTCTTCTTCTTTTTCTATCGTCCGCTCCTCCTACTCCTCTTGCTCCTCCTCTTCTCTTCAACGTCCTCCTCCTCCTCCTCCTACTTGCATCCTTCTCTTCTTCTCCTCTTAGTTTTACCACCTCCTTGAACCTCCTTTAACTTCATCCTCATCCTTGACGTGTTTTGTTATTCCTCCTCCTCCTCCTCCTCCTCCGACCCCCCCCTCCTCCTCCTCCTTCTCCCTCCCCTCCTCCTCCTCCTTCTCCCACCTATCATCGCCCCCTCCTCCTCCTCCCCCCCATCCCACCCTCCTCTTCCTCCTCCTTGCCCCATCAACCTCCTTTTCCTCTTCCTCTTGCTCTTCCCCCTTTCCCTCTTCTCCTCCTCCCCATTCCTCTCCATCCTCTTCCCCCATCAAGCCTCCTCTCTCCTCCTCCTCCTCCTCCTCGCTCCTCCCTACTCCTCTTCGCAAGACGCTAAAAAGTGATGAACAACAGTTAGCCTCGTATGTCGTCCTCAGTGTAGTTATTGCTTTCACAGCCACAGAGTATAATTTTTCTTATTTTAATTATAATTATAATCTTTCGGACAGTGTTACGTGAATGTTGTGTCGTGAGTGCAAACAAAAATAACGTTATTGTAGACTAGAGCGAAACATACTAATGGTATCATCCTTTTAGTACTGACTTACCTAGCCTTGATTTTATTTCTCTCCTTTTTTTTCTTTTTTTTCCCTTATATTTTTTCGTCATCATATTTTGTCGTTTTTTTTTTTTTTTTTTTTTTTTTTTTTCTCCTCCCTTTCCGCACCTCTTTTGTATTTCAAATTTTGATGCGTCTTGTTTTTGTTTTCTTTTTTCCTTTATTTGTGGAAAACATGGCAGGGACGTGTTTGTTTTTAATCACTTTGAATTACGACGATCTTATTCGTAGATTTTAACAGTAACATGTTGAAAATCCGTGGGTATAAATGATGAATGACACACACGACTACACACACACACACACACCACACACACACGGTCCAGTAGCAGTGCACAACACGAAATTAAGAGACACACACACACAGGCACAAAAGGACACACACAACACAACACAGGCCACACACAACCCACCCACAAACGACACACCATAGGGAACAACATCAGACGTTACTAGACAAGAGGAACAAACAGGACAAAACAATAATCCCCACATCTACACACTACACACACACACAGCCGACAACACGACAACACAACACACACGCACAACAATGCACATAAACACACACACGACCACAACAAAACACAAACGGGGACAACACACCACACACGACACAAACACACCAACACACCACACACCACAAGCCAAACCTACCAACAAGTTAAAACACCAAATGAGGGGTAAGGCAACATCAGAACCAACAACAAACACTGACACATAAGGAGCACACACTCACACGAAATCACAACAATTAACACCACACACTACGACACAAATCAACATCACACACACACAACAAAGCACACCACACCAACTAGCATCGAACATAGATATAACACCAGAAAATACCAAGGACATTCAGAGTAAGCACGGAACCTCCAAACCGGGAAAGTGTAACAA
>JACEEZ010013025.1:0-7500 GCA_016584305.1 Chionoecetes opilio | reverse complement strand
GTATTTGTCAAATTCACTTTGTAGATTCGCAGTTTTCTTATATAGCTTTACCCCCCAAATTTGGTGCATCTGAAAATTTTGATATTTTAGATACAAGTCCCATCCAATTTTGTTATAATAAAAAGGAGTAACCCAAGACCGACCCCTGGGGCACCCCCTAGTGCATCAAACCCAATCGATGCCCACCATTTATTATCCCCTTTTTTTACGTTTGAAACCCAATCCCAATCCATGAAATTTGCTTCCCTATCCTGGCCCTTAGTTTGGGTCAACGTCGCTTTGGGGGAACTTTCGAAGGCTTTCTGAAAATCAAGGTATATTACATCCGAGGGATTTTAGCGCCCCTTTTGAAAAAATACATTAAAAAAATCAGTATTTTTGTTAAGCGGGACTCTTTTTCGAAACCCGCGGGATTTTTAGTTTTGATTTATTTTCATCAGAAAGGGACACTATTTTATCCCGAAATATTTTCTCAAATAGTTTAAAAATCACGGACTTGACTAATTGGGGCGAAAATTTATTTGCGAGGCTCTTACCCCTTTTTTTAAATTTTGGTGTAACTTAAAATTTTCCACTACTAGGAACATTTTTTACTAGCGATTTATTGAAAAAATCTTTAATGGGAGCAAAGTTATTGCATTCGCAAAGTAGTCGGGGGATTTTGGGCCACCCCCACGATTTTCGGGTAAAGTTTCAGCAAATACTTTGAATTTCGTTCTTTTTATCTCCTTTACCCTATCCCTTCGGTCCTGATACATGTTTAGGGTTCGGGTAAGGGTTTCGTTTTTTTAAATAAATACCGCTTAAAGTTTTCTTGAGTAAACGCCATTCTTATTATCATTTACCAAATATTATTATTACTTTCAGGGGCCAAATATTTTGTTTGACGTTTTTTTTTTATTCGAACTATTAAAAGAACCTTTTGGGGTTTTTTTGGATTCCTTTTAAATTTTTTTCTTCATATCGCGCTTTTTAGACTTAATTAGCCCCTTTTGCAGCGACGTTTGACGTCATTGTTTCTCTAGAATCGAGTCGCTTTGATCTTTGAAACTTTATACGCTCGGCGTTTTGCAATGATTTTTTTGGATCTCATTTCTCAGGGCCAAAAAATTTTTTTTGGGTTTTTTTCCCCCGGGGGTTTATTTTTAAAAATTCAAAGTTTTTTTCTTAAAAACCTTTTGCGAACCAAATGTTTTTTTTTTTCCCCCAAATTTTGTTTTTGGAGTTTTTTTGGAATTTTACTTTTTAAAACCAAAAATTTGGTTTTCGGCTTTTACCTTTGGGTAGGCCAATTTTTAAAACCCCCAAATTAAAACGTTTCCTTAAGTTTAACCCTTTGGGTGGAAAATTTCCCCTTTTTCGGAAAACTGCTTTATTTAAAAATTTTTTTTGGGGGACAAAATTTTTAAAATTTTTTTTGTAATTTGTCTACATTGATTTTATCCGATTTGATTGCTTGAAAATTTTCAATTTCCCCCCTCTTATGCGTAAAATTTTGGGAAATGTCTTTGTAAAAATTTTTTTCTAAAAAATTTTATTTTTTGGCCAACCCTGGGATTAAATACTTGTTTCCAAACAAGAATGCAAAATTCTTACCCAAAATATTTTCCATTTTTGAGGTAATTTAATTCCTTGTAGTTTTGGTAAATTTGGGATTTACCGGCCGGGGGGTCTCTCCCTTTTTGGGGCGTTTTAAGTTACTTTATTATATTTGGGGAAAAAAGGGGTTTTGAACCCAGGTTGCGGGGGGGAAAAATTTTAAGGGATGGGCCCCTCCCCCGGGCCCTCGTCTTTTTTTGATCTGAAGAAGAAATTATCTTTGGGGCAACTCCTAAATCGTGCTGGCCACCTATACCCGTCACCCCAAATAGGGATGGAATTAACCGGATGGGCCCCTCGTAGTTTACCCAGGTTGGGGTCACTTTTCCCCGGCCAAAGCCCCTATGGTTATTTGCGGAACGACGTAAAACTTTTTCCTAAGGGGGAAATTCCTGAAAAGAATGAAGTTTTGGGGGAGGAGGAGAGGAGGGGGGAGGAGGGAGGAGGGGAGAGGAGGAGGGGAGGGGGGAGGGGTGGTCGGATATTTGCGATAGTAGGTTTAAAGGGGGAAAAGACCACAAAATAAAGGACAAAATAAGCATGTAAAAAAGGGAAGAAAAAGGAAGGAAGGAAGAATAGAAGGGAAAAAAAGAAAAGAAGGGAAAAGTCGTGGGAAAGCTTAAAATATCGAAAAATGTTTTGCTTTTGGTCCAAATTTTTTTTGGGAAAAAACAAACTTTTAAATTTTAATTTTTTTTTTTGTCTTTCTTTTTTGAACCCCAAGGAAGGGTTTACGAGAGGCAGACAGACAGTAACAGACAGCAGACAGGCAGAAGACAAACAACAAAAGACGACAGATACAAAAAAAAAACCCGACAGCAGACGACAGGGGGGGGGGGGACCCCAAAGGGGGGGTGGGGGGGGGGGGGGGGGGGGGGGGGGGGGAAAAAAAAACCAAAACAATTTTTCTTTGTCTTTCTATAAACCCCAAAAACGTTGACGAGAGGCAGAAAGAAAGTCAACAGTCAGACAGACAGAAGACAGATACAAAAAAAAAGACAACAGCAGACAAACAGAAACAGACAACAAAAACAGACAGGCAGACAGACGACAACGATACAAAAAAAAAACAGACAAAAGAAGCGACAGAACAAAAAAAAACAGCAGACCGACAGACAGAACAAAAAAAAAAGACAGACAGACAAACAACAGAAGACGCAGACGACAGACAGACAGTACAAAAAAACAGACGACAGACAGCAGAAAAATACCAAAAAACAGACGCAGACAGACAACGACAGTAAAAAAAAACAGACAGACAGACAGAAAAAAAGACAGACAGAACAAAAAAACAGACAGACAACAGACGAAAAACAACAAAACAAAAAACGACAGACGACAGACAACAGACGAACAAAAAAACAGCAGACAGACAATACAAAAAAAGACAGACGACAGACAAAACGACAGACAGAACAAAAAAAAAGACGACAGACTACAAACAAAACAGACGACCGACCAAAGCAAAACAAAAAACAGAAACGACAGAACAAACAAACAGACAGACAGCGGGCAGCAAAACCCGCAATTTCAAAAAACAAAGACAACAGAACAAAAAAACAGCGAAAGACAAAACAAAAAAAAGACAGACAGACAGACTAAAAAGACCACGACGACAGGGAAACCAAAGACAACAAAGGAAAGCACAGAAAAGGACAGAACAGAAAAAGACCAGACAAAAAACAAAAAACAGAAAAAAACAAAAAAAAAGAAAAAGAAAAACAAAAAAAAAGCATTTAATCAAAAGAAACAAAGCCCCAACCCCCCCCCCCTCCCCTTTTTACCTTTCCCTTTTTTTTCTTTTTCCTTTTTTTTTTTTCACCTTTTTTAAACCCCCTCTTCCTTCCTTTCCTCTCCTCTTTCTTCTTCTTCCTCCTCCTCCTCCTCTTCTTTTTTCTTCTTTCCCTTTCTCTTCTTCTTCTTCTTTCCCCCTCCCCCTCCTCTTCTTTCTTCTTCTTTCCCCTCTTCCTCTTTTCTTCTTTTTTCCCCCCTCCCCTTCCTCCTCTTCTTCTTCTTCTTTTTTCCCCTCTTCCCCCTTCTTCTCTTCCCTTTTCCCCTCCTTTCCTCCTTTTTCCTTATTCCCCTTCCCCCTTTTTCCCCCCCTTTGTTCTTTTTCCTTTCTTTTTCCTTGCCTTTCCCCTTTGCCCCCTTTTCTATCTTCTCGTCCCTCTCTCCTTTCTCTCCCTTTTTCTTTTTTTTCCTTTTCCCTTTTTCCTCTTTTGCCCCCCGGCGTCCCCCTCCTCTTTTGCTCTTTCCCCTTGTCCCTCTTGCTCTTCCCTTCGTCCTCTCTTCTGCTCGGCTTCCCTTCGTCCTCTCTTTGCCTTCCCTTCGTCCTCTCTTCTGCTCGCCTTCCCTTCGTCCTCTCTTCTGCTCGCCTTCCCTTCGTCCTCTCTTCTGCTCTTTTCCCCTTTGTCCCCTCTTTGCTTTCCTTCGTCCTCTCTTTGCCTTCCCTTGTCCTCTTTTGCTCTTCCCCCTTTGTCCTTCTTCTCTTTCCCCTTCGTTCTTCTGCTCGGCGTCCCTTCGTCCTTCTTTTACTCTTCCTTTTAATCCTTCATGCCCCCTTCTCCCCACCATTCCTATCCTCCTCCATCTTCTCCCTTCTTCTTTCTCCTGTTTTGGGCCCTTTTAATTTTTCACTTTTCTCCTCTCCTTTTTTTTTTTTTTCCTAAAAAATTTTGGATCGGGAACTTTTTGACAATAATTTCTTCTCTTAACTTTGGTTGAAATTTTTTGCCTGTCTAGACTTGAGGTAATGGTGACAACTTGAGGACAATGTTTTTTTAATTGTTTGAAGAGATTTTGACTCGTTTTTCATAATTTTTTATTTGGCTTTTGATAAAAATGGAACCTTTCTTTTATCACTAGCCTTCCAAAGAGGTGAAAAAAATGTTCTGTGGCCATTAAGTCTGGAAGACGTAACACAGTGAAAAAAAAAATGTTCGTAGGCCATTAAAATTTTTAAAGTGAAAGCCTGTCTTTCTGTCTTCTGTTTTTTTTGTCTTTTTGGTCGCCTGTCTGTCTGTGCCCGCTGTTGCCCCATCATCTGTGTCTGTCTGTCTGTCTGTTGTGTCTGTCTGCCTGCTTATCTATCTGTGTCGTCTGTCGTCTGTCTGTTTCTGTCTGTCTTCTGCCTACTATCTGTGTCTCTGTCTGTCTGTCGTCTGTCTGTCTCCTATCTATTGTGTATCCTGTCTGTCTGTTTGTTTGTCGTCTGTTGTCTTTAGTCTTTTCCCCGTTTCTGCCTGCCTATCTATATGTTTCTGTCTGTCGTCTGTTTTGTCTGTCTTCTGCTTTCTTCGTTCTTCTGTCTGCTGTCTGTCGCCCATCATCTGTGTCTGTCTGTCCCGTCTTTTGTCTGTGTCGTCTGCCTACTTCTGTATCTGGTTTTCTGTCTTCGTCTGTTTGTTGTCTGTCTGTTTGTCTTCTGTTTTTGTCTGTTGTCTGTCTCCTTTTTTTTCTGTGTATTTTTGTTGTCTGTTTGTTTTTTTTGTTGTCTGTTTTTGTCTGTCCCCTTTTGTCTGTCTTCCCCTTTTTCTGTGTATGTCTGCTGTCTTCTGTTGTTTGTTGTCTGTCTGTTTGTCTGTCTCCCCATTGTCTGTCTGTCTGTCTGTCTGTCTGCCTGTCTATTCTTCTGTCTTCTGTCTTCTCTGTCTGTTGTCTGTCTGTCTGTCTGTCCCGTCTTCCCGTCTGTCTGTCGTCTGTCTTCTCGTCTTCTGTCTGCTGTTTTCTGTCTGTCTGTCTGCGTCTATTTGTCTGTCCCGTCGTCTGTCTGTCTGTCTTCTCCTGTCTATCTCTTCTGTCGTCTGCCTGTTTTCTCTCTGTCTGTTTTGTCTGTCTGTCCTTCTGCTGTCTTCTTGTTTTTTCTTCTCTGTCTGCTGTCCCGTGTCTGTCTGTCTGTCGTCTTCTCTGTCTGGTCTGTTTCCTGTCTTCTGTCTGTCGTCTCCGTTTGTCTTATCTTCTGTGTCTGTCTGTTGTTTTGTCTTTTCTGTTTTTGTCTGTCTGTCCCTTTGTCGTCTGTCCCTGTTTTGTCTGGTTTTTTGTCTATTGGTCTGTCTGTCTGTTTCGTCTGTCTGTCTGCTGTCTGTCTGTCCTGTTTTTGCCTCCCACTATCTGCGTCTGTTCCCTTTTTCTGCTGTCTTTGTCCTGGGCTTGTTTCTTCTTTCCCCTTTAAAATCCTTCTCTTCTCCACTTTATAAACAATATTTCTTTCCTTTCCCTTCACGGTGCCTTGAAATGTAGAACCGGACCCTTTTTCCTCCTGTTTTTTTTTTGCTATTTTAACTTCCCTCTTCCCCCCTCCTCCCCCCCTTCCCCCCCTTCCTTCCTCCCTCCCCCTCCTTCACTCCCTCCCTCCCCCCCTTCCCTCCCTTCCTCCCCCCCCCCTCCCTCCCTTTCCCCCCCCTCCCCCCCTCCCTTCCCTCCTCCCTCCCTCCCTCCCCTTCCCTCCTCCCTCCCTCTCCTCCCTCCCCCTCCCCTCCCCCCCCTTCCCCTTCACCCCCCCCCCCCCTTCCTCCCTCCCTCCCCCCTCCCTCCTCCCTCCCATCCCCCCTCCCCCTTCCCTCCCTCCCTCCCTTTTCCCCCCCTCCCCCCCTTCCCCCCCTTCCTACCTCCCTTTTCCCCCCCCTATTTTTCCTTTTTCCCCCCTTCCCTCCCTCTTTTTTCCCCTTCCCCCTTTTTTTTTTCCCCCCTTTTTTTTTCCCCCTCCCTTTTCCCCTTATCCCCCCCTCCTCCTCCTCCTCCCTCTTCCCCCCCTATCCCTCCTTCCCCTTTTTTCCTTTTTTTTTTTTTTTCCTCTTTTTTTTCTTTCCTTTTCATATTTTTTCCCCCTTTTTTTTTTTTTAAGGAGAAGGAAAAAGGGGGGGGGGGGGGAAAAAAAAAAAAAAAAAGGGGGAAAATGGGGGGTTTTCCTCCTCTCTCTTCCTGCTCTCCTTTCCCACCCGGCCCCTTCCCCCCAAATCCCCTTCCTTCCCCTGAAAACTTTTCCGCTCCTTCTTTTTTTCGTTTTATACATTTTTTTTTTCCCTTTTTTTATGCATTGTGAGGGAAGGGAGAAAGAAGGGAGGTTTAAAGGACAGTCCCTTTCTACGATCTGTAGGTTTGCCCTTGGTATATTAACGAAAGAGAAGGGGTGTGTGGGTGTTTTTTGGTGTGGGGGGGGGTGTGGGTGGTTGGGTGTGTGTGGGGGGGTGTGTGTTGGGTTGGGTTTTGGGTGTGTGTGTTTGGGGTGTGGGGTTTGTGTGTTTGTTTGGGGTTTTGTGTGTTATTTAAATAGTAGAAGGAAAGAAGTAGTTTTTAACGTTTCTAAGTATTTCCTTAGCAAGTACACAAAGAAAAAAAAGGGCGTGAGAGAGAGAGAGAGAGAGAGGAGAGAGAGAGAGAGAGAGAGAGGAGAAGAGAGAGAGAGAGGAGAAGAAAAATCCATAAAAGTATTTCATTTTCTTGAAAATTCAATAATACTGTATACCCCCCCCCCCCCTTTTTTTTTTCTCTCTCTTCTCTCTCTCTCCCCTCTCTCTCTCCTCCCTTCTCCTCCCCTCTCTCTTCTTCCCCCTTTTCCCCTCTCTCTCTCTCTCTTCTCTCTCTCTCTCTCTCTCTCTCCCCCCTCCTTTGCAAACCCCTAACGTAAACCATCTCTTTTCGTACAGTAAATAGAGGCAACAAGGGGCTACGGCAAGGGTGTAAAAGGGGCAGGGTGGGGCGATACTTTTTTTTTTGGGAGTCGATAACGATACTGCGATACTTTTTTTTCCGCTAGTTCGATACCGGGTACTCCCCCCCTACTTTTTCGGGTTTTCTTAAAACTACGCAATACTGCGATACCCCTACCGTATTTTTTTTTAAGCGATAGATCGCAGCGATACTGCGATACCAAAAATTTTTTTGGGCTTTTTTGCCCCCGGG
>JACEEZ010013023.1:0-19709 GCA_016584305.1 Chionoecetes opilio | reverse complement strand
TTTCACTGTGACAAGAGCACGCACCACGTCCAGAAAAAACCGTGAAGTGTGAAACGGGCCTTGAAGAAAAACAAGCCCGTCTACAGTAACTGCAAAGAACGGTTAGAAAGGAAACTAAAGATAAAGGTCTGAGGGGGATAAAACGAATGAGGGTATTTTAGAAATGTGGTTTTGTGCTAGACTCTATCAAAAGCTTTTGAACGTCAAAGGCAACAGCAAGAGTTTCTCCGAAACCTCTAAAGGAGGTTGACCAAGATTCAGTTGGGAAAAGCTGAAGATTGCCAGTAGATCGCCCCTTACGGAAACCGTACTGACAATCAGATAGAAGATTGTGGGGCAGATAGATCCCTTAAAGAATCTTCTTATTAAGTATAGATTGAAAAGCTTTAGAAAGGCAGGAAGTTAAATCTATAGGTTTTTGAAGTTTGAAGGATTAGAACGGTCCCCCTTCTTAGGGACAGATTGAATGTGATTAAACTTCTAGCAAGAAGGAAAGGGGGAAGTAGGTAGACAAAGACGGAAAAGTTTGACCAGGCAGGGTGCAGGCACAGAAGCACAGTTTTTGAGAAAAAATCGAAGAGAATCCGTTGGACCGTATTCCTTCCGGGGAAATCTAGGCCAACAAATGCAAAGGAAACATCATTACGAAGGATCTTCATAACAGGCATAATATAGTCAGAAGATGGAGGAAAAAGGAGGAACAAGCCATTCATCAACCAAAGTGGAATTTTAGCAAAGGTTTGAGCAAAGAGTTCAGCTTTAGAAATAGATGAGACAAGCTGTGGAGCCATCCGGGGAAGCATAGGAGGGAAAGACGAAGAAAAAAAATTTGGGTTAGAGATGTTTTTAGCTAGATGCCAGAAGTCACAAGAGGAGTATAATTCAAAAAGTTTTTACGTTTTCTATGAATGAAGTTGATGAGTTGACTAAAATATTTTGGCATGATTACGGGCAGTAATAGAGGGATTGAGTTTCAGGAGATTGATGGTTCCCGGTACCGTCTGTGAGCCACCTCTCTATCTTGTACAGCATGAGAACAAGCAGAGTTTAAGTAAAGGGTTTAACGGACTTTAGAATTCAAGAAAGTTTTGTAAAATGTATGCCTCCTTGCCAGGGGACAATGACCTCAATAATGCGCTCTGCACAAAGAGATGGGTCTCTGACATGGAAGCAATAATCATTCCCTGGGAAATCAGAGTAGTACTGCCTTAGGTCCCCCACTTAGCTGAGTTGAAATTCCAGAAGTACCTCCGCTTAAAGGGGTCCCCGGGCGCACCGGAGCGATTGGACAGGTTAGAGAAATCAAAATAGTGATCGGAGGAACCCCAAAGGAGAGCATAGTTTCACAGAGTAAGCAGAAAGGTTAGAGGTTAAAAAACGATCAAGAATTTTGGGCTTGTCTCCAAGGCGGTTGGGAATCGGATATAAGACTAAATCTTTGTTGAGGCCCGAATCAGGTAGATTAAAAAAGGGGAGCCACCACGCAAATCATAATACTTCATTTTCCACCTTAAATGCTTAGGTGTGTGTTTGTGTATGAGGAGCTAAAAAGGGCCCAAGAGTAATCACTATCAATTGGTCATATTAGTATTTAAACAATCGAAAGTCTCATTATTTTCCCAGCAGAGGGAGTAGCCAAGGGGGGAGTTTTTCATAGAGAGAGAGAAAGAGAGGGGGGGGAAAAGAGAGATTAATGAAAAATGAAGGTATGTTTTTTTGGAGCATATGCCAGTAGAAATGAGTGGGGCAAAATTGGGCTATCGCTGATAAACTTTTGGGGGAATTTGACATATTTTCCAAAATATGCAGCTGCCCCCAAAACACTGCCTGCCCCGCCTATGCGGTATGTGTGTGTGGGGTTTTTTGTGTGTGTGTATGGTCTGTGTCTGGTTTTTTTTGTGTGTGACAGTGACTTTATTGTTGGGGGAATGAATTACAATAAACGTCATAAATCCTGGGCCCCCCCCGGGCTCGCCCGCGGGGGGCGCTGTGTAAGGTTCAACGGGGTGCCCACCACATGGGCTTCCGGGGGCAACGGGCGGCCGATGAGGCGGCCCGGGAGGCCCCAGACATCCCAGGGGTGGCCCCTTGATGTCCCCCAGCATCCAAGGGGCCAGTACTGGGCCAGACGCGCTGCCATCTGTGGCAGAACAACGTATCGCCAGCTGGTGCAGACATCGAGGCACAGCCTGGCACAAACAAGCCACGAAAAAAAACGAGCCGTTTCGCCCCGCCCAGCAGCTGTCCCCCAGCCGAGGAGGGCGTTCACACCGACTTTGGCTTGGCTACGTAACCCTGGATGAGTGGGGGCGGGTTGGGAGCGGCGTGTGAGCACGTCCCATTGACCCCCCATCCCCTGACCCACTACCCCTTTTCCCGTCCCCCTACAGACGGGTCAGACGTGGTCGGCCCGGAAAGCGCGGCCGCCCTCGTACGGCAGTTTCAGAAAAATCTGCCCCTGTGCTGGAGTGGGCGCGTGGGCCCCACCCCCCGATGAAACTAAGGAGCGGGAGTGACCCCACGCCCCCCACCCTTTACCTGACTGTGGCTGCGGCTACAGCGGCGGGTGTGCCCGCTCATTTATTACTGGCTGTATGTGATGTATGTGTATGTGTATTTGTGCATAGTATATGTATATGTATATATATTTATGTAATGAGTAATCAATATAAAAAAAAAAAAAAAAAAAAAAAGGCTGCAAAACAGTGAGTCTCTCTAATCACTTGAGAAAAATGTGACACCGCTTATAACGAGCCTATTTTGTGTTGTTCCAGAAGGGCCGCCGGTGCTGCCGAGAACCCCCGAGCAGCGTTGTGGTGCCCCGCAACGACCCCGTCCCCTCTCAACTGTGCCGCCTCGGGGGCCGCCCGCATCAGGTGGTTCCGTGACGGCGAGGAGGTGACCACCTCGCCACAGGATCCCCGCGCCCACCGGGTACTGCTACACTCAGGCTCCCTCTTTTTCCTCCGCGTCACCGCCACAAGGAGGGACACTGACGCCGGCACCTACTGGTGGGCCCGCCACCAACAGATATGGCGCCACGCGCTCCCGCAACGCCCCCCTCACCGTGGCCACCCTGGCCACCAATTTCCCAGGCCATGGCGGAGCCCGCGGTGAAGGCCCGCGTGGGTGACACTGTCAGCCTAACCCGTCGGCCTCCAAGGGGCATCCCCCGCCCTGAAGTCACTTGGTTGAGGGACGGTCGTCAGGTGAGCGACTCCAGCCGCGTCACCGTTACGGAAGAAGGTGACATTGGTAATCAGCCAGGGCCGTGAAGGAGGACTCAGCTGTCTACGTGTGTCGCGCCCCGAAACGCCGCAGGAAGCGCGAGTCTAGGACCATGACGCTCTCCATTATGAGGGTGTGTAGTGTGTGTGTGTGTGTGGTGTGTGGGCCAGGTAAAGCTTGAATATTTTATCTTGGTATCAAAGCAACCGCTATGTAGTTTTATCTATCTTGTCTATCTATTTTTCTTCGTCCTTTGTTATCCTTAACTCTCAAGAACAAAATTTGTCTGTTATGTTCATTCTTCCCCCTGTCTATTTTCCCCAGTAGAGTTATCATATCATCACCCAAATCCATGGCATCAATCCATTCAACCATGTCATCTTTTTTTCCTTCACCAACCGCCCCCACAGTCGAACTTCTATGATTAAGGTCAGCCGATAATACAGTTACATTTTTCTGCACTTATTTGTTGCGTACTTGTAAGATTTCCCAACTGTTTATATTCCTTGTTTTTTCATGATGAATGGGCGGCAACAGGGCATCATCTTTCATCCAGTTTCTGTGAATTTTTTTTTGGGTTTTTTTTGCCACTCCCTCTTATTTTGCGTTTGAAAAAAAGTGGATCATAATCGTCACTTATGTATCGTTTTTGTTTACATCACCAATCCTATTTTCCTTTTCAATAGCATATCCTCGCCAACCTATATCTTTTTTTAATTCTGCTGCTTATGTGATGCCATTTTCTATAGATTTCATACCAAACACCCCAAAAAACTAAAATTTTCTACTTTACTCTCATTTCTTTTTAGGGCATCCTGTGTGTGTGTGGCGTGCATGTTCCTGCTGGTGGCGCTGCTTCCTGAAATGTCAAACACTGTTTTACTTACCTTCCGTTTGCAGCACCGCCTTGGTTTGAGGAGCTGCCAGCAAAACGTGACTGCGGCGTCAGGTGTGATGGTGCAGCTGGCGTGCGGGCAAAAGGGATCGCCCTCGCCCGTGGTCACATGGCGGAAGCTGGACGGCAAGATGCCCATAGGAGCGCCACGCTGGAGGACCAGCGGCTAATGCTGCGGGAGGTGGCGGCCCCCGGACTCCGGCGTGTATGTGTGTGAGGGAGAGAGCGAGGCTGGCAGAGCCTCTGCGAGGGTTACGCTTACTGTCGTCGACGCCCCCGAGGGTTTACGCAGCGGCCGCAGCACCTTCAGGTGATGGCAGGCGAGGACGCGAGGATATCTTGTCGCGTGGAGGGCGAGCCTCACCCGATGGTGATGTGGCGCCTCCCTATGCTGCAGGAAAGGACCGCCCTCCTCGCACCCGGCCACGGCAGCGGCCGAGCCTCCGTCAGCGAGGACGGGCACACGCTCCTCCTACGGCAGGCGGCTACCGAGGACAGCGGTACCTAAATACTGTTGGGGAGTGAGCAGCGGTGGCGGCGTGAGCGGGCTGGCGGAGGTGGCGGTGGTGCTGGCTCTACCCCCACCTGTGGTAGGCGTGGGTCCTCAAGACAAGAAGGTAGCTCCCGGAGGCATGGTCACCTTCCGCTGCGAGTGGTAAGCGAGGCTGCCGAGGCTAGGATCACCTGGAATTACCGAGCAGCCACGCACCTTCCGGCGCGCCCAATCTCGCAGGACATTGCGGATCCCCGCTTCTCGCTGCCAGAAAACGGCGCCCTCATCATCAAGAACGTGCGTCTGGACGACGCAGGCGTTTTATAGCTGCCACGTAGACGCGTCGACTGGCAGGGGCGAAACAAAGTGCGCGCTGCGCGTGTCTAGGGACGCAGGGGAGGGCGAGCCGCTGCCGCTGCTGCCAGCGCCACCCACTAAGCCAAGGGTGGTGGACGTCAATCAGACGGCGGTGCAACTGAGCTGGCTGCCTAACTCGCAGGAGGACGGGGAGTGGGCGCAGTGGTACTCGGTGGAGTACTGGCGCCGCGGGTGGCCAGAGTGGCGCGTGGCCGACGCCGTCACTACTCAGGAGTCGTGTGTGGTGGACCAGCTCACCCCCGGACACACTTACACCTTTTTGGTGCGTGCCGTGAGCAGCCGTGGCGCCTCCTTCCCGAGTCCCTGGTCTGACCCGGCCCACTGCCCGGCCGCGCCGCGAGTCAGGTCTGGATGCAGATCAGCTCCGACATGCCCGCCGCCGTCTCTTCCGGCCCGTGGTCGCCCTCAGTGGGGCCTCGGCCACCGCCCCCGACAGTGTGGTACTCAACTGGGACTTCCTGGCCCCGGGGGAGGGTGCGGTGGAGGGGATGTTGGTGTACTCAGGAGGGAGGGCGGTGGCGTGCAGGTAGCCACCGTGCTGGGCGCCTCCTCTTCCTCCCACGTGGTGCACGGCCTTAGCGCCCCCTCACGCCTTACACCTTCTTCGTGGTACCCTTTTGGCGCAGTGTTCGGGGTACGCCTTCCAACTCCTACTCCCTCACCACTCCCGAGGACGGTAAGTGTGGGATTTTCTGTGTGTGTTTGTGTCTGTCTGTTCGTATGTTTATATGTATGTGTGTATGTTGTGTGTGTGCACGCGCGTGTGCGTGTGTGCGCAAACTTGACTCACCTCATATCTGTCCCTTTCCACAGTGCCGCTAGAGGCTCCAGAAGACGTACGCGTGGCGCGGCGCCAAGAAGGCTCCATCCTCATCCAGTGGTCGGATGTGGAGGATACAGCAGTCCGCGGACGGCTGCTGGGCTACCGCGTGACACTGAGCCACAACGGCAGCCACAGCACGCAAACGGTGGTTGTCCCCGTGGCTGGAGGCGACTGGCCTAGTGCCCGGCAGCCTCTACACCATACGGGTGGCGGCCCTCACTGGGGCAGGAGCAGGACCCTTTCCAGCGAGCCTGTACTGCTCGACAACCCGCAGTCCCGACGAGGTCTTATCGACGGGAGACAGCAGGGGCTCAGTGCTATACGCGCCACCTCAGCCAGCCTGGCTGGCCTACCTGCTGGTGCCGCTGATAGTGGTGCTGTTCTTGGTCACACTGTGGTACGTAAGAAGGTTTCGGCATAAGGCACCACCTTCTAACCCTCCTCACGAGCCATCCCTCTACCAGGACCCATCCCTCTGTCCCGACCACCACTCCGTCAACATGTATAGTGAACACAAGCTGTGGCGCCCCTCGGAAAGTGACAAAGACTCCAGTCTATCGTCCACATGCCTCCTGCGGCCAGACAAACTGGTTAATGAGTATGCCGAGCCGCGCGTACAGTGGCCCAACGATGCTACAGAACCATACGCCACCACGGCCTTGCTGGCACCGCCCTCGCTCCACCTCAAGCAGGGTGCACCCTGGCGCCATCACAACGACGATTCTGGTGTGCAAGTAAACTGGGCCGCCATTCTGCCACCGCCCCCAGCCTGCCCGCCGCCTCGGGACCTCGACTTAGGTGACCCATCGGCTGGCATCCCCTTCAATGGCACTCGTAAGGCGTCTTCACATTACGATAACATGGGCGAGTCGGAGCAGTACGAGTGCCCGTGTGACGGTGCCTCAGAAGACACCTATGATATGTACACACAAGTGGCGCCGTGTAACTCGCGTGATGGTCTTCTCACCTTCAGTACTCTGCAGGCACGAGGCGTCGATGGCGGCGGCTGCCTAGCAAGCAGCGGGGGCCCCGGCCGCAGAGTACGCGTGGACTGCCACCCCCCACGGCCCATTGAGCCTCCTCGCAGCAACACACACTAGAGACTGCACACCGGAGCCTCCGGCGGGACCTGAGGACACTCGTGATAATGAAGAGAACGTGATATGGACAACGTCGGTGCTGAGAGCG
Organism: Chionoecetes opilio; assembly: GCA_016584305.1. Classification (NCBI taxonomy): domain Eukaryota; kingdom Metazoa; phylum Arthropoda; class Malacostraca; order Decapoda; family Majidae; genus Chionoecetes; species Chionoecetes opilio. The sequence goes on along the minus strand of JACEEZ010013023.1, from coordinate 12,704 downwards.
GTAGTCAGCCGCTGAGCCACTATAGTGGTGTGGTGCTGGCCGGCGGGCCTCAGTAACATCCCATTAATGGACCCGTTTACTCTACTTGAGGTAAGGATTGATTTGACATCTTCACAAGCCTCATATAGTTGGGCAGTGATGTGTTGATTTTTCTATGTGAACAGTATTTTTGATGATAAAGCCAATTTAAGTACAGGAAAATGTATACGCTCTAAAACGACTGGCGCCATGTTGTGACGTCACTAGCTTAGGACAACCAGAGCAAAACAGCTGTGAAGCGGCCGCTACTATTATGTACTACCTACTAATACACCAACTTGCATTACCCCTACTACCGCAAGATGACCAGTAATCCTCCTTCAAGTGATGTAGTAGGTATTCACTGTGTTTGTGAATATGTAAGTTGTAGTTTATAAGGAAAAAGTGGATAGACAGAGATAAGTGGCCCGTGACACCTGACAAGTGATGACTTCTGGGATCGGCATTCCTTATAGGGAGCTTAAATGAACCTGCAATGACATGTAAGCTAGACAGATAGACGAACTCATAGAGGAACAGGTAGAAATGTATGGCTTTCTTTCCCCACATAAGCAAAACACACCCTTCGTCACTCTACTCACCACTACAACCTTTACTAACCATACATTTCTACCTGTTCCTCTATGAGTTCGTCTATCTGTCTAGCTGTACATGTCATTGCAGGTTCATTAAGCTCCCTATAAGGAATGCCGATCCCAGAAGTTCATCACTTGTCTGGTGTCACGGGCCACTTCGCTCTGTCTATCCACTTTTTCCTTATAAACTACAACTTACATATTCACAAACACAGTGAATACCTACTACATCACTTGAAGGAGGATTACTGGTCATCTTGCGGTAGTAGGGGTAATGCAAGTTAGTAAGGTTAGTTAGGTTAGTAAAATAAAACTATAATTTGCGGTTTGCTGAGCCAAAACAAGCCGATCAGCTGATCAGGCGAGATCTGAGTCTGCAGTTACTACGTCACAACCAATCACAGCGCGTTCCGCCGTGTTGTGATATTTTGGCCCCAAAAAGGCCATATATTTCATTTATGGTGCATTTCTCAGCAAAAAGAATATGAGTACAGTGATATGTAGCCTATATTGCACCCAAAGCTTTATAATACTCCGTGTTTTAGGTGTGAGTAAACGGGTCCATTAAGAAGTTGCTGAGGCGGTGCCGTGCTTCGTAGTGGCCCGTCATGTCCTCAGAATCTTGAGGGGCCGTGACATTTACCCTCCCCCTACTCCCATCAGCCTACGAGCACTACAGTGTAGCAAATTACAAGATATATGATGCCTCTAGATACACCGTAGTAACTCAAACCTTGGGAATGGCCCGCCGCGTTCCACCCTCACTTCAGAGCGTAAAATCCCTAGCCTGTAAGCATTTTTCTCTCCACACCCTAGTGAACTAAACAAGACCCCCACACCCTCGAAACGCTGTAGCTAGCCTCACCTCATCTGTAGTGCACACCCCACCGTCCCCGCTCCCCTGCCACACTGTGATAGCCCAGCCCACACCCCAACACTCCAGGGACCCTTCTGTCCCGTCCCCGCATCGCTAGTCAGCTGTATATATGTACATACATATCAAATTATTTTTTTTTAAAATATTCATCTTCGCTTACCAGGAAGTGTGTTTTTCTGCGTTTGTCCCCTGTGGTTTGAGGTGTCGAATTGTTGTTGACTAAAGCCAGCGGGGTTTGAGTTTCCAAAACTTGTTTTATATTTGTTTTCATCTCGTTATGTATTTGTTAATCATTAGTGGGAAATCATGGTTTATTGCTCATTAATTTGGAAAAGGCGATTCACTGATATTTACAGATGAATTTTGTTTTTGTATTAGGAAATTTGATGATTCACCGGAATGACAATTTGTGTGTGTGTGTACTTATATTTATGTCGCTGTCTATGAATACCTACGTTATCACTTTATCTACGTCTTACTGTAAAAGTATGTCTTGGGCCAAGCTCGTTTTCCCTTTCTATTTATCCTACCTCTATGTGCTGTAAGACAGTTTGTGCATAATCTCAGATGGCATTACTGATGTCTCCACCCTTTACTATTAATTTTGTGAAGCTTGATTTCTTTACTTGATTAACCATGCAGTATTTTTATTTTATTTTTATTTTTACCTGGTGTCCTGTCAACAGTTTATGTCAAGTGGTCCTTACTATCACCTTTTACACCACGCCTTCATTCATTGCTTTTTGACATTTCGGTTTATTTTTTTTATTTCCATAGAAGCCCATTACAAGGTGTGTGTGTGCGACTGTGCGTGTGTTCACAGGTTCGAATGACCTTCCTCTCAGCCATTATATCATACATACTGTCTTCCTGATATTTTCCTTCCCGAACCGTTCTTCCTCACACGTCATAGCAGCCCATATATGCATCTTCACATCCTCTCCCTAACATAGTACACACACCCAGACATCCTTTCAAACACCCCATGCATAAATCTTCCATGCATCGCCTGGAACCCATTGCTTTTTCCCCACCTTACCTTGACCCCTCCTTTTCCTCCTCCGACCAATATGTCCCTCTGGTGGTGAAAGACACGACCCAATCTATTAAGTGAGCGACGGTAATGCGGATCAGGAGGGGGTAGTCAGCGGGTCACATGCGAGGCTTACCATACTTTTTCACGCCCAACACCCGAGTCCTTTACCCCCTCCACCGTGCACCCGCTTATCCCGTCCGCTAGAGCCTGACAGATGGGTTTGCGGGGACGTCGCCACCGCTGCCGCGTATGTGTTGGAGATTAGCTGCAGGAACATGGAACATGGAGGAAGGAGGATGGAGGTCGAGGGGTCATGGCACTCATGGTGTACAGTATCCTTGACCATCTTGGCTGATTAGATTGATTGGCCAAGCATAATGTGCTGCGTTTTATCGTCAACTTATGCATTTATTTATTATTATATTATATTGCATTTGTTAGTTATGTGTTTATCTTAATTTAGTATTCATGGGGAGGGAATGAATATGTGTGTGTATGTGCATGTCAGGTTACGTCATTCATCTTCACCTGTCGTCCAGTCAGTCACCTGAAGGAGAGTCCTCACGCCTCACGACTTCAGGAGGTGAAGGGGGAAGAAGAGAGGAGTGAATGGACATGTGGTGATGATGGTGATTTATGATATGGAGGATGAGATGGAATATCAATCAATCAATCATTGGGGGCATACGCCGGGGGGCGCGTCGCCTCGCCCACCCTACGACGCCACTCCCGGGGGTCACCCACACGCGAGTTCCCATGCAGGCTCCTTTCCCATACCAAGCAGCTCTCGACAAGAAACATCAACTTGCCCCAGCCACGAGCCTTGTGGGCGCCCCCTTGGCCTCCTCACGCCGGATGTCTCTTACAGATACAACCCGATGGGAAGGATCGGTTTCAGGGTAGCGTGCCACATGCCCATATAGCCGAAGTGGCGTGACGGACTATGCAGGTAATAGGCCTCGATTCAGTCTCACGGTGCAATCGCTGATTTGACACGTAATCATCCCAGCGATACCCCATGATTCTGCGAAGACACTTATTACCAAAGGCATTGATTCGTCTCTTCAAGTCACTATTTAATGTCCATGTCTCACAACCATACAGTAAGACAGGGATCACAAGCGACTTGAAGATCCGGATCTTTGTCCTCCTGCCAGGTACCGACAACGCCAAATACTCCCGCTGAGCGAGTCCATAACACCGTGGGCTATGCCAACCCGTCGTAAGACTTCTTGACGTGACCCGCCGTCATTATGGACTGCGCTACCAAGGTATGTAAAACTTTCCAAGATCCTCTCTACCGTGTCCTCGCCACACGCATGAACAGACTGTACTGCTTCATCTAGTAAGTCTCCAAATACCTGGACCTTGGTCTTGAGCCAGGAGACCTCAAGTCCAAAGGCTTTGCCTCCTCGTGGCAGCGCCTCGAGAGCCATCACCAGGACCTCCAGCGACTCAACAAAGATTACTGCATCATCGGCAAAAACAAGATCAGTGATCTTGGTGTTGCCGACGGATGCTCCACAATCACTTTGATCTACAACCTTATCCAATACCCAGTCCATACAAGCGTTGAAAAGTGATAAGGCAAAGACGCACCCTTGCCTCACTCCTGTATTCACAGGTAAGAAGCTGGATACACCTGCCCCACACTTCACAGCACTCTCAGTCCCAGAATACAGACCAGTTATCAAACCAATAGTCCTTGCAGGAATCCCTCGAAGTCGCAGAAGATCCCAGAGTGACTCACGATGCACTGAGTCAACGCCTTCTTGAGATCAACATAGGCTGCAAGCATCCCCTGTCGAAACTCACGTCGGCGTTTTCCCCCAGGACACGAAGCGCTAGGATATGGATATGGAAGCGCTATGGATAATAGGAAAGAGAAAATTGTGCAGAGAGAAGATAAGAGGAGGAGGCTGAAGACAGATGAGTAGTTTAGACAGCGATAAAAAGACAATTGCTTTATGTGGATTTCCTCGATGACCAGACGAAAGGATGAAAGATTGCTTTTGGGTGGAAGACGAGGCACGGTGGGACTATAGGAGGAGGAAGAGAGGGTTTGCAAGGAAAGATTTAAATATACGAACAAGATGGACAAGAACAACAAGGAAAGGGTGGTGATCGGGGGATAGGGAGTCTTTTTTGCTTCTTACTTCCTTACTCTTATCTTCTCTCTTCTCTTTACTCTTTCTTTCTGTTGAGATATTCTGAGGGAGATTCCTTTGAAGGGGCAGTCTTGGTCAAGGGGAGGCCCGTCATGAAACTCAATTTGACAGAGACTGGCATGTGGCCGTATGATGGAGCCACGTAATGCCTCCATGGAGTTTTCAACAGGGTCGACAGAGGCTTTACATTGCCCTGGGCTACAGTTACCTTTGAAATCCCGTCAGTAGCCCCAAACAAACATTTCGCTTGCTGCCGCAACAACAACAACAACAAATTTTTGCGGGTCGGGCAATCATCTTCCTGGATGATTTAACAGCAAGCGAAATTTGAGCAATCAAATTTTTTTCGCTTACATGCGAAATCCCCCGCAAAAACGCCTTATATTTTATTTTTATTGTGTATTATAGAGCATTTCATGCTTGCCTGTTGGAAATGTGATGTGTTATTGCATCATTGACTCCATATAATCATATTTAACATACAATACCTATACCTGTAATAAATTCATATTAGGGCAAACCAAATTTAAATATATTAAATATATATATCGGTCGACTTCTTGAATCAAAACGTATAGTTCATCATACAAGTTTGGCCCCTATTTTGATGCGTGGGGGTGGTGTAAATGTCTGACGAAACACAGCACCCCACGCACTGTAACAGTCTGGCGGGAATTAGAGAGAACTGCAACTCGAGAAATGCCAGTGGTCGCTGGCAGTTTTAACTCAAAGGTTGGTCTACTGTGTTTTGGCTCCGCGACTAATATTTTTTATAAATTAATTTCGCGATAAACATTGATGCACCGCATCTGAATACCAAAAAATTTTAGTTCTTCTGTTTTTTTAAATAATTATATGGATGACATTCATTACGATGGAACGTTCTATAATAGCAATTTAATGCAAATTACTCGCCTCGAGTAGCAAAGCTTAATATATTTTTTACATGTATATTGGGGCATGTAAAATTGGGTGATGTTCACACTGTTTTCTAAGACAGTTTCTGCTGCGTCTGGCAAACGCTTGTCAAAATACAATAAGCAATGCCTTGGAAAAACGAAGAATAAGAATGCCGAAATCGGCTTGTTGCTGCGAACTATGTAGGTTATAATTGTGGAGGCGACACGCCGCGCCGGGAGTGGTGGGCGGGGAGATTGTGGCGGGGAGATTGACAAAACATTGCCAATTCACGCGTCGACTCATGCACTTCCAGGCTTTCTATCTGATTGATACACAATAATAACAGGAAATATGACTGCCTAGGTATAGATAACTTCTAAACATACGTTATTGACTATATAATATCATAGAGTACATTTACCTCGCCTCCTCAACTATAACTACTTGGTTATTTGGTTAAATGCATGTTTTACAGGGCTCAGGCTTCTATACAATATACATATAGAAGAAAATCGTTCTAAAATTATACTTTTGTGGTTTAAGTGCAGTGGAAAACCCCTATTTTTCTTTCAAGTTGACCAACTTTTCACCAAATTGGGGAGTTAAAACTGCCAGCGACCACTGGCATTTTGGAGTTGCAGTTCTCTCCCAATTCCAATGAACTGAAACTCGAGAAATTTCCCGTGGTCGCTGGCAGTTTTAACTCAAAGGGTTTGGTCTACTGTGTTTTGGCTCCGCGACTAATATTTTCATAAATCAATTTCGCGATAGATATTGATGCACCGCATCTGAATACCAAAAAAAAATAGTTCTTCTTTGTTCTACTAAATTGTAGGGGTGCATGCATTTCATGGAAGTTCTATAATAGCAATTTAATGCAAAAATTTCTCGCCCGATTTTCAAAGCTTAAATATTTTTTAATGTATATTGTAGATGTTTTTTTGGGGCGATGTTCACATGTTTCTAAGACAGTACTGCTGCGTCTGGCAAACGCTTGTCAAAATACAAAAAGCAATGCTTTGAAAAAAAGAAGAAATTTTGAATGCCGAAATCTTTTTTTTGCTGCGACAAAATGGGTTTTAATTGTGGAGGCGACATGCCGCGGGGGGGAAATGGGGGCGGGGAGATTTTGGAGGGGAATTTCAAAACAGGCGACTTCACGCCTCGACTCATTTCACTTCCCGGTTTTTTTTTCTAATTTTTCACAAAAAAAACGGAAAAAAATGACTGCCCAGGTATAGGGTTCTTTAAACTTCGTTATTGGCTATATAATATCATAGAGTAACATTTCCATCGCCTCCTCAAATATAACTTGCTTGGTTATTTGGTTTTATACATGTTTTACAGAATCGGGGTTCTTACAATATACATATAGAAGAAAAACGTTCTTAATTTATACTTTTGTGTTTTAAAATGCAGTGGAATAAGCCCATTTTTTTTTCCAGTAGACCCAAATTTTTCAAAAAAATGAGTTAAAATGCCGGACCCCTGGCATTTCGATTCCAGTTTTCTCTAATTAAGGTGTCTTTTAAATTTTTTTTCGGGCTCCCGACAGCTGAGAGCGGTGTTGGTCAATAAGGTGCGTTCATGCGGGCGCTGCTCTGTGATTGGTGGCAAAATTTCCCCACACTATCCCTAGAATATCCCTAATTTTTCCCCGCCCAGAGGCCCCCGATCCCCGTAGGGGAGTGACGGCTCGGTTCGAGCATAAACCTCAGCCCCCCCTCGTGGTTTTGTACCATACATCATAATTTTGTCCCTTACGGGGAAAATTTTCGAGCATCCCTGCCTGGGCCGGTCCCCCCATCATAGCATTTTGGCCCACTTGAGAGTATTCAAAAAACATTCTTTGCCATCAGAGAAACTCAAAAGTGCTCAAGGGGCTAAGAGTAGAAAAAGATTCTTTAAAAAAACCCACCCTATCAAAAACAAACTACCAGACGCTTTTGCACTCAAGGCTTTCATATTCAAGGGAAATGGTTTCGGGAAAATTTTTTCTTTAAAATTACATTAGTTTTTTTTTAAGTGAAAATGTGATGCCCGTGGCAAATGAGCCTTATGGACAGGTGGGCTGGAGGGAAGCGGTCACTGGGTTTCTGTACCCCTCAGGGTTTTGACCTCTCCCCCCCCCCCCCCTCTCTCTCTTTCTTTAATGTGTATGTATTGATTTAAGGGAAAGTATTTACTGTATAGTTTTGTTTTTACTTATGAAAAATGTAGTAACTTCCTGGAAAATTTTCCTTGGGAATAGAAAAAATATTCTTTTTTCTATCTGCCTTTGCCTGTTATTGAGAGAGAGAGAGAGAGAGAGAAGCCCCCCCCCTCTCTCTCACTCCCCCTTCCCCATTTTTGGTTGTCCGTGTGAAAGGGCTTAGCTACACTTGCCTGCATTGAGGCACTACCCTCCCCATCCACTCTCCCCCCCTGTGAGTGGTGGCGTAGGTTTCCTGTGCTGCCTTACCCCTTGGCTGCAAACATGGCTGGGTGTTATTTTGGGGGGTAAAGCAGGAAGCACCCTTAAAGGGAAACCCTTTGCCGCTTGGTGGAGGCCACAATTTACGGTGGCAGGGTGAAGAGTCCGGGTCGGGCCCCAAGCCAGGACTCCCCCCGGCTTCCCTTGTTTTGGGGAAGTTTGGTTCATCCCCGGGGGCCTCCCCCGGGGTTTTCCTGGGGGCCCCCACTAACCCCTCCCACCCAGGGTACGGGGCAGAATGTGCTGCAAGGGAGGGCGGAGGACCACACTTGTGATGACTTGGCAAAGTTGCTCCGCAAGGCTGCTTTAAATGCCCCAAACCCTCACCCAACCGCAAGACAGGGCTGGGGGGCCACTGTGGGCAAAGTGTTCCTCGTAAGGGGGGATCTTAAGCCCACATGATCCCCCACTGGGGAAAGAAACTTTGATTCCCGGGGTGAAAGGAAAAACTTTTACCCAGAAGGCAGTTTTAACAACCTGCTACCCAAACACTGGGAGAGAAATTTTGGTGTCAGGGTGTAGGAAAACTTTGCCACAAGAGCAGTCTTAAACAAACCAGGTCCCCACCGGGTGAAAAAACTTTGAGTATCAGGAGGCGGAAAACATTTCCCCTAAAGACAATCTTAAAAAACCTGTTCACCCACATGGGAGAAAAACTTTGAGTGTCAGGATGTGGGAAAAAAATTTCCCCCTCAAGAGCAATCTTAAAAAAACCATGTTCACCCACACTGGGGGAAAAAACTTTGGTGTCGGGGTAGGAAAAACTTTTACCCAAAAGAGAAATCTTAACACACCATCCTCACCCCCGGGTGAGAGAAATTTTAGTGCCAGGAGTGTAGGAAAACTTTATCCAAAGAGCAATCAAAACACACACATGCTCATCCCACGGTGAGAAAAAACTTTGATGTCGGATGTAGAAAACATTTCCCCCAGAAGGGCATTTTCACAACATCTACCCCCCCTGGGAGGAAACTGATGTCGGAGTTAGAAAACATTCCCCAGAAGGGTAGTCTTAACAACCATGCTCCCACCACTGGTGAGAGAAATTTTGAGTGTCAGGAGTGGGGAAACATATCTGCAAGGGCAGTTTTAAAACCCACACATGTCATCCACACTGGTGAAGAAACTTTGTGGCAGGAGTGTAGGAAAACACTTCCCCCAAAAGAGCAATCTTAACACACCATGCCCCCCACTTGGTGAAAGGAAGTACAAGTGTATTTTGCGGCAAATGTTTTTCCTAGCAAGGGTCGTGTTGCCAGGGGATATCCCAACCCCACCCGTGAGGGGGGAGTGGGCTGTGGTGGGTTGTGCTTTTGGTGGTGGGTGAGGGCCTTAAACCCGGCATATCCAGACACACCTTGAGGAGGGAGTGGCTGTTGGGGTTGTGCTTGTGATGGGGGTGAGGGGGTTGCCAGGCATATACAACGCCACTTTGGTGTTTTTTAAGAATATCAATAAAGCCATTCATGAATAATTGTGTTCAATGTTTTATTTTACAGATTACAGAGGGAAAAATGAGAGAGAAGAGAGAGAGAGAGAGAGGAGAGAGAGAAAAAGAGAGAGGAGAGAGAGAGAGAGAGGAGGAAGAGAGGAGAGGGGGAAAGGGGGGGAGAGAGAGAGAGAGAGGTTTATATAGGGCCAATCGGCGTTTGTATTATGGGCTCACCGCCAGATGTCCTTAGTGAGTTCTCCGGTTTTGAAGAAAAAAAATTTGGCAACTTTAAAACTCAATACTAATTTTTTGATATACTTTTGACCGTGTATTTTTCTTTTTTTTTAGTATGTTGGTTAATGTATATTAATCTTTTTTAAATTAAATGTCTACGATAACTCGAGTCCCTTACCTTATAACGGTAAAGTCGCCATCTCAATCATGTCGCCAGGCGCATATATTCGAAAACTACGCTGTGTATGTGCCCCTGAAGTGATACACAGTAGTTTTATAATCATACTGTAAATTACTCTGTTTCAGCGTTGTTTTATGCTTTGTAGCTGCGTATAACGGTTTTTAAATTTCACTACTCGGGGCGACGAGGCTGCGGGGGGACCTCAGAACATAAACCTAGCTGGCGACTTTTTTTTTTTTGGAGCCACTTTTTAGATTTTTTTCATTTGTTCATTTATAGACATCTATGACACAGATGAAGACACAAAATGACCAGACTCTCCAATACCCCCTTCAAATTTTCCCTGAAATCATGGATGAGAAAGTAAGTTTACGCCCCAAACCGTCGTAAACAAAAAAAAAAAGTTTCCTGGCGACTTATTGTTATCTACGTAGGGTACATCCCCCACACCGTCCCGTTACATAAAGAAGGTTCTAAAGCCGTTCCCCCTTCACGCTTGTAGGGGCCGCCATACAACAACAAAGACGTCACAATAGTACAACAAATCACCGCACCCCCGTACCGTGAAAAAAGGGCCGCCGTAAAAAGTTAATTTCAAGTCATCTCTCCCGCTCGGGGGTTTGTCCCTCGGCGGATTTGCCAACTTGCCCATTACCACAAATACCACTCAAGGGTGAGAGGGGTGACGTCATTTTTGACGGTGTTTTTGTAAGCGGGTAAAAAGCGGGGATGGAACCGGCCTTAAAAAGGGCACGGAGGTGACTCGCATCCTATTGACGGGTTTTATGTTAGCAACCATTTTTGAAGGACACTTTCCCTTTGTGAAGTATTTTCTTTATGTTTAATATGCACAGTTTTGATCCTTATACATTTGAAATTACTTATCTCCCCGCATTGGGGCGAGGGGGGCGGCTTCACCGATAACCCCGGGAATGCGCGGCATGCCGCCTCATTTTAAAAACCTCCATGCTACATCTATTTTCCCATTTTCTTTGTTTCGGTTCGTTCTTGGCTAAAGGGAAATATTCCCCACCCTTCAATTTCCCATACATGGTGTTTTTTTCAAATTCTTTCTTGAAACAGAGTTGCTTTTGCCACAACACACAAAAACATCATCTCTTGTATTGGGTTTTTGGCGCGCCCCACGCTTAAAATGATAAACGTGCGCCGGCAGCGTGACAGGGGTTTTTGCTTAAAGTAATCGTCCAACCCAAATTTTTTTTTTTCCCAAATTTTTTTGAATGTACTTCAAAAAACCTAATCCACCAAAAAATTTATTTCCGGCCTTATTCCGTAAAAACACGACTTTTGTCAAAGCGCGCGAAAAAAAAAAATCTTCCCTCCAACAGGGCTACAAAGTTTGATGACGTCAGAACAGGGACGCCCGAACACTCTGTCGACACCTGTCGGCAAATGGGGGTTTAGCGTTTGTATTGGGGCAAAAGGGAAATTGCGCGTGCATCTAAAAGACTCAATTGCAAAAAAATGACCGGTCGGTGGAAAAGGGGGAAAAAAAACCTAATTTTCGGAACCTTTTTTTTTTTCCAAATGGATGAAAGGGGGTTTTAAGGGTTGGGGTTCAAAAAGGGGCCCAAAAAAAAGGGGGGGGGGTTGGTTTTTTTTGTTTTTTTTGGTTTTTTTTTTTTTTTTTTTTTTTTTTTTTTTTTTTTTGGTTTTTTTTGGGGGGGGGAAAAATTGGGGGGGAAAAAAAGTTAGGGGAACCAACGGGGTTTCCCCCACGGGGGATCCCCGGGGGAGGGTTTGAAAAGGGGCAAACCCACAGGGGGTTTCCCCCCGGGGGTGCCTCCGGGCCCCTGTTTTTAAGGGGACCTTTTAGGTTGGGGGGGCCCCCCCTTTTTTCGGGGGGCGCCTTTCTAAAAAAACCCCCTTTTTGGCCCAAAAATTAAAGGGCCCTCCTAACCCCCTTTTTCCCAAACTTTTTCCACAGCTTCCTTCGGGCCCCTGGGAGCAGCTGTGGTAACAAAAAAACTCAAAACAAAAAAACTTAAAACCCCAAAATACCCGTTTTAATGTTCGTCGGGGGGGGGAAGACCCCGTGGTACTCAGGCCCGGCGGGGCCCCCAAAAAGCTTTTGAAAACTGGGGAATTTGCAGTTTTGGGGATTATTTTTAAAAAAGACTGACTGGATACAAAAAGTGACGACGTGTGTTTAATACTCGTTAATGGCTTGATTTGATTGCATTAAATCAGGGAAAATGAAATGGTTGGCATTACTGTAAGATACCCCAGCATAAGTATCCATTATTTCAAAGTTACAGACACGACATGTGTTTTCCCTTTCATGATTTTTGGTTAAAATATCGTGTCTTGGGGATCATTTGGGAAATTTTGTTAAGAAATGACGTTTTAAATGTGAACAGGGGCTCTCTATTGGGATTTTGGGAAAAGTCATTCAAAATTTTTTATTTTTTTTCAACGATGAAATTCTTTTATTAATTTGACTATGCAATTTCATATGATTTGGGAAAAAACAAAATTCTTTAAATACAGCATCAACTGATAAACAAAATAAAAAAAATCGTAAATGTTACTCTAAAGCACCTTGTCCACATTTTTGAGAGACGGACACTAGGACATATGGCGGCTGAGACCTGAATAAAAAGCTGATAGTCTTATAGGTTCAACATGCATCGCCAAGAACAGACCCAGAGGGAAAAACAATTTATTTTTCATTATTACTCCCTCCTCCCCCTCCCCTTCTTCATTGGCCTTCCTTCTCCTCTTCTTCCTCCAAAAAATAATATTTTTAATTTTTGGGGAAAAAAAAA
>JACEEZ010013022.1:0-80000 GCA_016584305.1 Chionoecetes opilio | reverse complement strand
GAGGAAGGAGGAGATAGAGAGAGAGAGAGGAGAGAGAGAGAGAGAGAGAGAGAAGAGAGAGAGAGAGAATGAGAGAGAGAGAGAGAGAGAGAGAGGAGAGAGGAGAGAGAGAGAGAGAGAGCAATTTATTTAGTTAACCTAATGTTGCATGGGATATTGTATGTATCAGAAAACGAAATATGTCAATGGAGAGCTAATTAAATTCTGCTTGTATTGATATCTGCCATCTTATAAGCTGTCCCCCAAAGTTATACATGACGACGAGTTTTAAGTGAATGTAAGTTCACATATTCTCAGAGTTCATAATGACCTTTATTTAAGGTTTTACTTGTTTTAAAATGATAATATTTTAGAAAAAAAATTTCCAAAAGAAAAAAGTCTACCTTTTACATGTAAACAGGATTACTGCGGGGTAATGCCTTGGAGAACTTCCCCGGGTTTGGGGGAACGAGGGGCCTTGGCACCAAATATGGCCCCCAGTAGCGTTTAAAATAGGGCCTAAAGGGTTACCCTCTTTATAGAGGTTTTCAAAACCTTAGTGAGCTGATCTGTCTTTGGGTGGCCGTTGGGAACCCCACGGGGAGCTAGAATGTGGGCTCGGGGTTGGGGGCGGACTTTTTTTTTATTATTCCCTACCAAAACAGCTACAATTAAGTGTTGTCATGGAAAACATACCATGCAAAATGGAAATTTACGAGTTTTTTCATTATTTATGGCGTTATAATGGGATTGTTGAAAAATAGAAGCATTTTGATCACAGGTTCCTACAAATTTTACTAAATACTGTAAAGGAATGCTTTAAGGGGGGGTGGATGGGTTAAATTACCTCCTGTATGCAAAGAAAAGTCGCATCCCTTCACAGGGAGTACTGTGCGCCACCATTTTTTCGCTAAACCCCTGCGCATCAAAAAACAGGGGGGCATCAACAAGATAGTCTCGATAAAAAATAGCCAAAACGTAAATTTTGAAGCGCTTCTTGGGATAAAAGTTTTGTCACCTCCCCCTTCCCTTTCCCTTCCCTCCCCTTCCTTTTTTTAAAAATCCCCTTCCCTTCCATAGAAATAACTAAGGGATTGGGGAAGGGATGTTGGGGAAGGCAAGGGCAGGAACACTTTGAGGGGAAGGCTAGATGGGGATGGGGGGACCAGGCCCGTAGCTTCTGTAGAGGAACAAGGGGGAAACTGGAACACTTGATAATAAGTTGGCAGATAGGAGTAGGAGAGGAGGAGGTGATACCCTCCATTAGGAGGATAGGAGACGGGAAGGGATAGGAGGATACACGAGGGGATGGGGGGTCCTTTCTGTGCCAGGACGTTGGGAGTAATGGAGAGAGAAAGGAAAATAGTAAAAATAATAGGGGTTTTTAAAGCAGGGTTGGGGGGAAAAGATTGCGTGGATGAAAGACGTTAGGAGGGTAGGATAGGAGGGATTTTGCTGTGTCTTTACTGCCCGTTGTGCCCCTTCTCTCCCCCCCAAAAGGTGGCGGGAAAGAAAGGGTACAGAGGGGCAAAGAAGGAAGATAAGGGCAAGTTCGACCCGAACTTGACAGACGACCACAAAACGTAATAAGCAGAAAAAGGTCACAAGAAGAAGAAGAAAACGAAGAAGACTAGGGTCGATACATTTTCCACAAGTACCAGTTTTCCCCTTCAAAATTTAAAATCGAATTAAAACACCCCGGGGACGTCCCCGGGTGAATAAAGGGTGAGTAAGGGTGTGTGTGTGGTTTTGGGGTGGGGTGAGAGGCTGGGAACAGGTTATTACAGGTGAAATGAAGGGTTGTTATTAGTGGACGAGGGAGGAAAGACAACTGTGTATGATTAGGGTGACAGGGAGTTTCGTACACAAGTTGTTTCGTACCCAGGTTTTTGTTAGTGTTTCGTACACTGAGTTGAGTTTTTTCGTACATATCCGGTGCGTTTAAACTTTAGTAGTCAATTCAACTCTTAACAACTTTTGGTTATAATGACGAGATTTTCGCGGTCGTTTTCAGAGACACCGACTATTTTTTCTGGCCTACAATAGGTGCTTGTTCAAAATGGAGATAGTTTTATTTTGCGAAAAACCCATAAAAAAAATTAAAAAAATAACAAATCCGAATGTTATGGTACCGTTTCCATCAAAAAACACTGAATCTGGGTCTTTTAGGTTTTAATGAAACCTATAAGGTTAGGTTAGGTATACTTTGTGGTTAAGGTTTCATTTATTTAATTTTTTTTATTTATATGGGTTTGCGCAAAATAAAACAATCTCCATTAGCACAAGCACCTATTGTAGGCCAAGAAAAAATAGTCGGTGTCTCTGAAAACGACCGCGAAACTCGCCATTAAAACCCCAAACTTTTGTTGTACAAAACAACTTGTGTACGAACTGACTGCAGCCCATGATTAGAACCCGTATTTCTGTGTATCATTAGGGGGCTACTCGCGAGGTATTTCATACCAAAATGATGTTGGTATGAAGAAATCATTTTGGTCTAATCTTGGGGTGTCTTGATCTTGATCTTGATCTTGATTTGGGAGTCACCCAGCGGATGCTGTCAGTGAAGCCTGTGGTCCGGCGTTCTCCCACACATGTAATCTGTTGGGAGAGAAGCAAAAGGGGGAAGCAAAACTAGGGATTTCTTTTCCCCTCCTTCCTCTCTCTGCAATCACATTCATACGGGGTCCCCCATCACTGAGGGGCCCCCTGCCTCTCATGCTCTCTCCTACGTGCTCCACGAATTCTAAAAGAATTCTTTTACACTCAATCACTCGACGGGTCCTCCTCCACTCAGCACACAACCCCAGCAGGTACCCCATCTCCACACTCCTGTCTCTCATCTCTCGCCATCTTCCACTCCGACCTCTCCTCCCACTACCTCCAACATCTTTGTTTAGCATACTCATACCGTTCACATTCCAGCATCAAGTGCTCCACGGTTTCATCCCCACTCCTGTCACACACATCACACACACCTTGCTGCCATCATTTTCCATCTGTACATACGACTATTTACTCCAGCGACTTTTTTCCTGGCCCTGAAGAGTAAATCCCCTCCATAGCCACCATCATAGAACCTTCATACCGTGGCTGGTCCTTCTCCTGTACCATTCAGTGTTGATTTCTCACTCATTCCCTCAGCCATTTTTCTTTCCCTTTCTCTTCCACTCTCCTTTTTATTTCCTTTTTGATACAGCCATACTCCCATGTTCATCACTCCTGTCACAAACATTCCCAGTTCACCTGTCCATCTTTCCACTTTACTGAGTCTTTCATCCATTTCCCATACATATTCCAGTCCCAAACCTTGCTTGCCCATTTGCTGTCATCCATTCGTTGCAGTCTAGCTCTGTACCTCAGTCCTGCCTTTGCTATCCTCTCTCTGAACGTGCTCCATCCCATATCTCCTCTAATCGCTTCCACTGCCACATACCTATTGGCTCCTAATGCTATTCTGCCTGCTTTGTTCTGTGTTACTTCCAATCTGTCCAACTCCTTCCTAGACCACACCATTGTACTTGATCTTGATTTGGGAGTCACCCAGCAGATGCTGTCAGTAAAGCCTTGGGTCCGGCGTTCCCCCACACACGTAATCTGTTGGGAGAGAAGCAAAAGGGGAAGAAAAAACTAGGGATTTCTTTTTCCCCTCCTTCCTCTCTCTGCATCACATTCATACGGGGTCCCCCATCACTGAGGGGCCCCCTGCCTCTCATGCGTGCTCTCCAAGAGTTCTCCAAGTATTCTTTTACACTCTCAATCACACGACTGTCACTCCTCCACTCAGCACAAAACCCAGCAAGTACTCCATCTCCACTCTCTGTCTCTCATCTTCGCCATTCTTCCACTCCGAACCTCCCCTACCACTACCTCCAACATCTTTGTTCTAGCATACTCATCCCGTTCACATTCCAGCATCAAGTGCTCCACGGTTTCATCCACTCCTGTCACACACATCACACACACCTTGCTGCCACCATTCTTCCATCTGTACATACGACTATTACCTCCAGCGATTTTTGTCCTGGCTCTGAAGAGTAGGTCCCCTCCATAGCCACCATCATAGAACCTTTCATACCGTGGCTGGTCCTTTCTCCTGTACCTTTTCCAGTGTTGATTTCTCACTCATTCCCCTCAGCCATTCTTCTTTCCCTTTCTCTTCCACTCTCCTATTTTATTTCCTTTTTGCATACAGCCATACTCCATGTTTTATCACTCCTGTCACAAACATTCCCATTCACCTGTCCATCTTTCCACTTTTACTGAGTCTTTCATCCACTTCCCATACATATTCCAGTCCCAAACCTTGCTTGCCCATTGCTGTCATCCATTCGTTGCAGTCTAGCTCTGTACCTCAGTCCTGCCTTTGCTATCCTCTCTCTGAACGTGCTCCATCCCATGTCTCCTCTAATCGCTTCACTGCCACTACCTATTGGTTTCCTAATGCTATTCTCCCTGCTTTGTTCTGTGTTACTTCCAATCTGTCCAACTCCTTCTAGACCACACCATTGTTTTCCAGGCCATACATAATGCTAGGGACTGCCACCCCCTTCCCATAGTCCTCTCACCATTTCATACTTGTTGGCCCGACATCTTGCCACACTGCCTAGCCTTCCAACCCACTGGTTGGCTCTAGCTATCATCTCATGTTAGTTTTCTCACAGCTTTATCATCCAAAAAATACCCAGTTTACTTGTACTCTTTCGTTCTCTTTATTTCATTCCCACCCACCATCCAAAATCCTGTCATCATCAGAGTATCCCCATTCACCACCAACACTTGACTCTTCTCCTTACTGAGCCTAACGTTGAAGTCCCTTCCATACTCAGTCACAGCATTCAGCATCTCTTGTAGTCCATTGTGGTTTTCACTAAGGATCACCACATCATCTGCATACATCAGTACACTCAACACTTCATCTCCAATTTTCACACCCAGACCTGTACGCTTCACTCCACTCCCATTTCCTCAACATAAATCCAAAAGTAGAGGAGAAAGGACACAGCCCTGTCTTACTCTCTTACTATTCACCCATCCAGTCTCGAGGTCACCCATACTGAACTTGGCCTGTGTGTTCTCATACATACTGCTTATTATTTTAACAACCTTCTCACTCATGCCAATCGTCTCCAATACCTTACATAACATTCTCCTATCCACTCTGTCATACGCTTTCTCAATATCTAGAAAGGCTACGATTGAGTACGATCTAAAACTTTAACTTGAGTTGGGAGCTTGGGAGGCACCCAGCGGAAACCTTTTGTCCGACGCCATATGTAAACCAACCCTTTTGCCTCATCCAAGATAAGATAAGATACTTTGATCCTATCTAGACACTTTGCAAGTTCCCAAAACTACAAGGTTTTTGGGACTATACAAAGCGCCACCACATCAGGACGAACTTGGCGGACTCGAACGCTTTACCCCAATGCAGGGTCTCTACACTCGGGCTGCGCGCTCTACCACCAGGGCAGAGATGCTCGAACGAGTTACGGGCCCGTAAGTATTACCCTAAGGGACTTTTACCTCGTAGCGCCTCTAAGGGAGATGCTCAAACCGTATTTTCACTTGCTACGGGACCGCGAGGCTAAGGGTGGTCGGCACCACCCTTAACTCTTAAGGGAGTGAAATTTGAAGCGGCTAGAGATCAACAAACAATAAATTACAAGTTGTATCACTATAAATTTATGTTTATTGGTATTATAGAGCCATTTCATGCTTGCCTGTTTTAAATGTGATGTGTTTTTTGCTTCATTGAAATCCATATATATCATATTTAACATAACAATACCTATAGTACTTGTAATAAATTCATATCAGGGCAAAACCTATATATTAAATATATATCGGTCGACTTCTTGAATCAAAACGTATAGTTCATCATACAAGTTGGCAGCTATTTAAAGATGCGGTGGTGGTGGTGGTATCAAATGTCTGCCGTACTAGTACACACGCACGTATACACACAAGCAAGGATATTATTAAGTTATACTATCCTTGCACACAAGTGTCACGTGTGTCACAGTGAGGTGTTTTGCCCCCCGTGTGTCTTGTCTGACCTAAAGAGCGAACGCGCAGTTCTCGTCCACTATAACAGAGTACCGCCAGGGCCACGGATACGGCATACGTACGGCGCGGCCCCGCAGTGGTCTATAGATACTAATTCGGGCACACGAGACTCGAACCTATGATCAGCGCATCAAGGTATATACCCTGGGTATGCTCCCGTAGTAATCAGTGGGAGAATATTTCGCTGAAAGGCTAAAGTGGCAGCTATGTATTTTCGTAACATTCTGCGATAGTGAGCTAAATTCGGCCCTATTTCGGAAATCAGCCAATCTTAGCTCAAAACCGGCAAACATAGTTTTAGGTTTTGGTTAAGTTATGTTTAGGTCTGGTTTAGGTTAGGTTAGGTTATGATAGGTTTTTGTTAAGTTTTGTAGAGTTATTTAGGTTAATAAGCGTCCGCGGGACGATTTTCCCAAAGAGGCCGATTTTTGCACAACAGCGGCATTGAAGTCCCTTTAAATTATTTATCGGGCTCCCTGACAGCTGAGAGCATGATGATTGGCTAGATAAAGCCGCGTCATGCGAGGCGCTGCTCTGTGATTGGTTAGCAGAATTTTTCCCCCACATATCCCTAGAATATCCCTATATTCCCCACCCAGAGGCCACCGATAAAACCCTACGGGAGTGACGGCTCGGGACGAGCATCTCCCTCAGCCCACCCTCGTAAGGTATTGTAGCCCTACACTCGTAAGTTGTCCCTTACGAGGGATTTTCGAGGGATCCCTGCCCAGGCCACCGAAGCGAGTTTGCCTCATCCAGCTGATAATGACTTCGCCATGGCAGCGGTCTCTTTAATACCGAAACATACCGAAATAACCCTGAAAACATACCGAAATATATAAAAAGATACAGAAAGACGCATTTCTATGTATGTATTATGTCTCAATACCAAAATATGGTATAAAGAGTATACTGTAATATATTTCAAAAACGTATTTTTGGGGTATTTCGGTATTAATCTTAATACCGAAATACATCCAAACACATACCCAAATATACCGTATGGGGTATGTATTTCGGTGTATTTCGGTAGAGAGACTCCCATAGCAGCACACGGCATGGTAAAAATGGACGAGGACTGTGCGTTCATTTTCTGAGATACTGACTAGGTTTTCCTTGCATAAAAGTAGTACTTTTTCTGATGGAGGTATTTTAATGGGAAATATTCCGCAGAAGTTGGCGGCGCCAACCACCCCGGGGAATCGCGCACCATCAATTTGTTTTTTTTAACCTAAAATAACAACAAAAACCCAACCCAAAATAAACCCTTTAAGCCTAACATAACCTAAAACCAAACCTTAACATATAACCTAAATCTAACCTAACCAAACTAAACGTAACTTAAAATCCGCAATATTTTATAAAAATAAGTTATATTTTTATTTCCGGAAGTGAATAACTATTGCACAATATACTAAACCGAAAATAATAGAGAAAAAGTAAGCTGTGAGCCTGTAAAGTCTGTGCTGACGGTGGTGGGGACCGCGCAGTTCCGTCCATTATAATAACCATGGCGATGAGACATGATGAGGCCTTTTGATGGCCAGTGACAGTTCAAATAAGTTTATTTTCATTTAAAGATAGGATTCCAGGGTCTTCCCATGATAATCAGAGTGTTCACTTTATAAAAATTACCCTTCCCAATTAAGTTCCCTGACGAGGAAGTGACTCGTTTAGGAAGGACTGCACACAGAAATAAGTGAATGAAGTTGGGGGGGTCACTTGTGTCGCAGTGGAATCATAGCGGAGGATAAAGGGAAACATGGCCTAAGAAACAAGTACTTTATTCCAATTAGTTTTGGCCCCTGGGCATCTTCAGAGGAATTTGGGTCACAGGCAAATCTGCTATATGGAGATCCAGGAGCTCCATTGCCTGTTATGGTTAAAGTGATTGGTCTGCGATCCTGCCGCCCATCGTACTCCTGATTTGGGGAGAAGTATTCAAGTGTTATGTCTTATACAAATAGGGATAACTATTTATTCATTCACTAACCTAACCTTGACATTGGTCGCCTAAAACCCACCTTACCTTACAAGCATTGCAAGGTATTGATGGTATTTAATCTCTAAATGCAGAAACACGGGTAAAAGATGATTACATGTAAATATTGGGTCCTGTAATATCAAGATCAGTAATTGGAACTGTCGCCGAAAATAGGAACATTGCCGGACCTGAAAAATTGGTTAAATTTGTACTTTCAACCAGTAATTGAGTATGAGGTCAAAATTACTCTTTTCCCATGTATTATGATGTGTTAAGACTGATGGTCACATTAAAAACGTCGGAAATGCCTTATTTTGCAGTTTTCTCCCCCTTCAAAAACAAACCTGGGACCCGTCGGGAACGCGGGGTTTTGGGCGGGGAAAATGACAACTATAGTCTATTCACTTAAGCTGGATTCCTGGGAGCGGCTCGATGCCTAGGCGAGTATGTAACGACGTCGCTGATTGGCTGATAGCCTCGGGCAGGGTGGCGATGGTGGTGGTACTTGCCTGGCCGCAACCCAAAACCCTTGCGTTGCCTCAGAAAAATATTCATATTTCTTGCTTTACTCATCTCTTACACAAGATAGGCCTATTTTGTTGCATCAGTAAAAACAGGCAGTGATTTTTCAACAACAACAGCCATTCATAACTCAATAGGGTAAAAAATAAAGTCATGACTGACTATCACAAGAGTAGGCGGACTTTTAGGTTTTCAGTGCATTGAAATGTTGTACTCCTACCCGATATAACCAAGCTACCAGATAATAGTTATGAAAGCTGAGTTTACCATCGTGTTCATAATACATTGCTGCATATCATGAGTATAAAAAAAAATACAGTAAGACTACACTAATATTAAGATAATTAAAGGAAAGTAAAAGAGTGTATAAACATTATTTCTTGCTTATTTTGCTTCAACTCGCTCTAACTCCATAAGTTTTGGTCACATTCAATTTTCAAGAACTGTTTCAAAAATCCTTATACTTTTCCGCTTCCTGTGGTATGTAGCACGTACCAATAAGGAAAAGAGTAGGTGGTCAAAATGGCTAAGAAAGTTAAAACTACTACTGCAAACTGGCACAGTGACGGGTGAGCATTGCTCCCTATATAGGAGAGACTGTTTTCGGGAGAGCTATCAGAGGCTCCACCCGTCACGGCACCAGTTTGAAACAGTTTAACTTTCTTAGCCATTTTGACCACCTACTATTTTCCTTATTGGTACGTGCTACATACCACAGGAAGCGGAAAAGTATAAGGATTTTGAAACAGTTCTTGAAAATTGAATGTGACCAAAACTTATGGAGTTAGAGCGGGTTGAAGCAAAATAAGCAAGAAATAATGTTTATACACTCTTTTACTTTCCTTTAATTATCTTAATATTAGTGTAGTCTTACTGTAATTTTTTTATGCTCATGATATGCAGCAATGTATTATGAACACGATGGTAGGCTCAGCTTTCATAACTATTATCTGGTAGCTTGGTTATATCGGGTAGGAGTACAACATTTCAATGCACTGAAAACCTAAAAGTCCGCCTACTCTTGTGATAGTCAGTCATGACTTTATTTTTTACCCTATTGAGTTATGAATGGCGTGTTGTTGTTGAACAATCACTGCCTGATTTACTGATGCAAACAAAATAGGCCTATCTTGTGTAAGAGATGAGTAAAGCCAAGAAATATGAATATTTTTCTGAGGCAACGCAAGGGTTTTGGGTTGCGGCGAGGCAAGTACCACCACCATCGCCACCCAGGCCGAGTCTATCAGCCAATCAGCGACGTCCTTACAAACTCGGCTAGGCAGCGAGCAGCTCCCAGCCCAGGAATCCAGGCTTAAGTGAATAGACTATAGTAGTTTTGTACTGATAGTATATTATGTGGATGACGAAAGATGTATCCGGTAAACACTCTACGGAATAACATAAGCCCGGAAATATATACAAATAAAATAACTGATAAAGTCTACGGGAATTACTTACCTATTCCTCGAAAAATCTCAACAGTTAAACCAGTTTAATACAGTACATGGACATTGGTTATTTAACCTAACACAACTGGGGGGATCGGGCGCCCGGACCCCCCCGCTAGTTCACTAACCTAACCTGGGCGTTGGTCGAGATGTCTAACCTAAAGCTGGGAAAAAGGCGAGATAACTGCAATATGATGCATTTCCAACGACTTTGAGTGCGATCATCATTCTTAACGCATCAAAATACATAGGAAAAGAGTACTTTCAACCTCTTACTTTACTGGTTGTAAGTACCAAATTACCAAAAAATTGGAACACTCGCCTACGGCGGGAACAGTTCCAGTTATCGTGTTCACAATGTCTGTTTCTCCTTACGAACCTAACTCACTTCATTCACCTTATTTAAAGCCGTCATCACCCATAAAAAGTCACTTTCATACAATTTCATTGTCGACTGAGAGCCTCCCAAAACACACAATAACATGGAGCTCTAATTTCGTGTCTGTGATATTCACGCCAGTATTTCCTAAGTGTACTTCATCTATGACACCTAACTCACTTCATTCAACTTATTTAAGCATCTCATCTTCCATAACAAGTCACATATGGAACAATTAAAATATCGAAGAGGACCTCCAAGCCTCCATTAATACCGTAAGGATATTTCATGTTTCACTAATGTTTACCCGGGTATCTACATATGTGCTTCTCCTGCCACACCTAACACACTTCCTTCTATTTGTTTAATGCCCTAATCTTACACGGTACTTGCATTTCGAGGAAGATAATGTCCGTAGTGGGAGACTTGTAAAGATGCGGAGGAAGACGCCATTTTATTCAAGGTGCACTTGAATATCGAAAACACCTCTGGAGCAATGTTGAATATGGACCATGTCAAGTCCGAAAACATGCTCCAAAGCGCGCGCGAGGACAGAATCAAATCAAGATGGACCAAGTTTTTTCAAAATTCTTGATGTAAATACCTCGCGAGTAGCCGCCTATTATTTAGTGTGTGTGTGTGTGTGTGTGCTTGTATGACGCTAACCACCACGTGTACGCCTAACCACCCTATTAGAGCTGCCTGATCGTCTTATCACGCTATGAATCGGGCGCCGTATCTATAGCCAACAAGAAATACGGCTAGTTGGCATTGCCGTATCCAGAGCTGGGCACTAAATACATTGAATGCATTTAAATACTAAATACTTAATACATGGGAGAAATGTAGGTATTATTCTAGTGTTTGCCCATACTCTCCCACTTCCCCCAAACAAGCTTGGGGACCTGTGGGAATGCGGGGTTTTCGGGTGGGGAACAAATTATGGTATTATTCTAGTGTTTGCCCATACTCCCCCTCTCCCACAAAACAAGCTTGGGGACCTGGGGGAATGCGGGATATTTGGCTGGGGTACAAAATATGCATCGAAACCACATAGTTTTTGAGTTAGGGGTGTTGAAAAAATTCCCTAGATCTAAGGAACATTAATTGGATTTCTTCCGAGTCCAGAGACGTGTGAACCTGACGATCCTCACAGAATGATGACCGAAGTGTTGAGAACGACCCCCAACCCTCGCTAGGAGGTTAGGTTATATTTGGTTAGGCTAGGTTAGATTGGTTAGGCTAGGTTAGATTTGGTTAGGTTAGGTTATCGGTGGGTCAAGCCCCCCGCTAGGTTAGGTTTATTTTGGTTAGGCAAATTTCTCTAGATATAAGGAAATTATCCTAGCTTTAGGGAATTTTACCCCCCTACACAACTCTTAAATTACGTGTTTCCGACGCATAATTTGTTCCCCACCCGAAATCCACGCATTCCCACAGGTCTCCAAGCTTGTTTGGGGGAAGTGGGAGAGTCAAACACTAGAAATTTACCGAAATGTAGTACAGTGTCCGCAAAAAGTATAGAGCGTTTGCCATATTAATCAGTGGCTAAAAGCACCCATAAGTATGTGGGCTTGGCAGCCAAGTCGTGTTGCCAACAGGAACCAACGTTTTTCTGGCAACTCGGACATATATAGTAGGGAAACTGGAGAGTCACAGTTTCCCGCTCAGTGCTCACTGAGCTGTATTTGAGAGGGGTTCTGTGATGCTTGCTCCCATACCATGACCCTCTAATTTGGCTTGTCAGTTTGTTGGTACTGCAACTTTTGTACCCACACGTCCAGATGGCTCCAACCAACCTTAGTACTGAGGAAAAGGCTCGTATTTTGGCCTGGAAGGTGGAAAAGGGGTCAACAAAAGAAATAGCCAGACGAACAGGCCGTGGGGAACAGGCCATGATGATGTCACCATTATATGTCACCATCACCATCATGTCATCACCATCATGTCATCATGTCATGGACGTGGGGACAGGCCGCCTGAAGATGGTCATGCAAGCAAAGGGGAACATGACAAAATACTAGAAATAAAGAATAGTTTCATTTTCGTTAATGAATTCAGGTTCACAATCTCTTATCCGAAAACCTTGGGACCAGACACTTTTCGGATTTCGGAATTTTTCGGAATTCAGAATGGAAGATTTTTAGCGTAGATTTTAACGCTTTTTAGATAAAATATTACAAGGGTAACGGGTGGCTCAGTGGTAGAGTGCTCGGCTCGTGGCCACAAGGTCGCGAGTTTGCGCCTCAATCCCGGCAGTTACTCGGTGAAGGTGGCAGCGCTCTCGTCACCCTAGCGGGGCTACATGGCCTTAGGTGTCCTGGCTCGGGGATTCTTGAAGCCCCCGAATAAATAAAAAAAAAGATAAAACATTAAATAAAACTTTAAACATAAACTGGCTCAAACTAAGCTAAACACAAGAAGATATACATGTACCTACATGCAGTAAAAGCACAAAGCAACTTGATTAGAGAATACATCTCTAATTAATTGATTTAAAGTCTATTTTTTTAGAGAGGCGAACATCCATTTATCAAAGGTCTCATGCTGAAAATTATGCCTGTGTTTACCTGATAAATGATGCCCCGCCGTCCTTGCCACTATGTTGTTACACCTGCCTCGCCGCCCCTTGCCCATACCGTTGTTTTTTACACCTGCCCCCGCCCGCCCCTCNCAGACAACCTTCCCAGTTCAAAGCCTATTTCCGCTGGCTCCCTGAGGCTTGTAGGTTAGCCCTCCCTCTCTGCTTTTTTACCAAGCCTTTCTAGAAAACTTTAACCCCTTCATGATTCTTCTATTGGTGTCCTGTACCCTACTCAAACTAAAGAATTCCCATTTCCATCTATGTTCCCTCTCCCACTCTATCCCACTGATCCCGCCTACCTCCCGTGCCCTTTGCTATAAGCCGCTCTCTTTCCTCATCATACCTTGGACACATTAATCCCAGGTGATCTACAGTTTCATCTAGTCTACCCATACACATTTTGACATATCTTGCTTCCTTCGTTTGCCCTCTATATGTTCTACTATTGACCTCCGAGATTTTGTCCTTGCTTTAAATAAAAAACCACTCCCCAAGCTACCATCATAAAAGACCTCACACTTTGGTGTGGTCTTCCCTTGTACCAATTCAGAGAACTCTTACCCTCCATCCTCTGTCTCCACATCTCCCTGCCCTGCCTCTGAACTTGGTCATTCACCTTTCGCTTTAACTCCCCCTCACTAGACTGGTGTATCCTATCTGTGAAACCCTGTAACCCACACTTCCTCTCCCACCGCCCTGCTTGATCTATCCCATTTACTACTCTGTCCTATCCACTCATAAACTTTTCGAGCCCCCCTGTTTTCATCCATTTTTCTAAGCCTGATTTTGTAATTAAGCACTGACTTTCCTATTCCCCTCCCGCAAAGGTACTCCACCCTGCCTCTCCCCTGATCGCCTCCACTGCTACATACCTGTTTGCCTCTAGTGCAAGTCTACCTACCCTGTTCTGTACACCTCTAACTTGTCCAGCTCTCCTACCGTCCACCTCATACACTCTGCCCCATACATGAGGCTCGGTCCCTTTGCCATGCCTTTCCCCCAACCCTCTTACTACTCATACCTGTTTGCCCTACACTTGCTACACTACCAAGCCTTCCCACCACTGATTTGCTTTTCCTATTTTATCCTGTTTCGTCCTATCTGCTCCCTTCCCATCTACCGTGATACCTGGGTATTTATATGACTCGGTGCGCCCTATCCTCAGGTCTCCCATTTCCCAACCCCTACCTCATCTGCTGCCTCTCCATTTTTTAACCAGGACCTGACTTTTCCTCACTGTTAAATTTCATCCCAAAATCCCTCCCTACTGTGCGCTATATGTAGCATCTCCTGAATTTTTCTCCACTGCCCCTCACTCATGAAAAACTATGTCGCCCAGCATATAGTAAACTGCTCAATTTTTCCTCCCCAAACCCCTTTATCCCATACCCCGAATTTTCTCAACCTAATTGCTAATTCCTCTGTATATAAGCCAAAAAGTAACGTGATAACACGCAGCCCCTGCCTAACCCCTCTTCGACTACCTACCCACTCTGTCTCTATGTCCCCAAGCCTGTACACTGCCCGTGTGTCCTCATAATACTATCTATTATGCTGACTATTCTGTCACTAATCCCAATTCTAGACAGTAGTCTAAAAAGCAAACCCCTATTGACCCTATCATAAGCCTTTTCAATGTCAAGGAATGAAAGGTATGTCTTCCCACCCATCCTATTCATTTTTTCTATCACTGAACTAACTACGAACATGTTGTCCCTCCCTCTCCTAATCCCTGCGAAAGCCATTCTGTTCCCCCCATTACTCTATTTCTCTCACAACATTCACTAACCCCTTACCATTTAGTAACCCACTGAATATTTTTCCCCACCGTATCCATTACTGCTATTGGTCGATAATTTTTCAAGAGTTTTTCTACTTTTTGTGACCTCCCTTGTGTAATAGAGTAACCCTACCCTCATTCCTTTCCTTGGGACTCTCTTTCCTGCCAAATCTGCCTAAAAAGCCTATACAACCCATCCACCATACCCTCACCCCTTCTTTATACAATTCGTTTGGTATAACCATCCCTGCCTGCTGCTTTCCTATTTTTCAGCTTTTTTAAGTAACTCCTTATTTCTTCCTTACTGAAATTTCATCCATTCCCTCATCTATTTTCCCTTTTTACTTCCTATATTTACTTCACCAAATTTTCTACCTGCTCAGTCATGCCCCCCACCTCCTCCCAAAACTTCTTGATCTCCCTTTTAATACTCTCAGGTCCTTTCACCACTTCGTCTCCCACTAAAATTTCATCACGCACGGTTGCTCCCTGTCTTCCTCTCCTCTAAGAAAAGTAACCAATCCCTACCCCCTTCCTCACCCTTCTCCCTTAGTTCCTCTAAAATTTCCCTCTCCATGTTTGCCCTAGCCTTCCTAATAAGCGCTTTACTTCTCTCTGTTTTTTTCCTTATACCTATCCCATGCCTCCTCATATTCTAACCTTCCTCTATCTCCATCTACTTCCTTTTCGAGTCTCTTTCGTGCCCTGTTCTGCTCCTTTCTTTCCTTCCTCGCCCTCTTAATCTCACTATTCCACCACCTATTGCACTTTTTTCCCCCGGGCTCCTTTGCCTTCACTTACCTATCCTCTTCCTAGCTTTTCCCATCTATTGTCTCCCACAGACTCTGGTTCATTTCATCCACCCCCCTTTCCTCCTTCCAAACTCCCTGTTTCAAGTCCCTCCTAAAATTTTCCAATTTGCCTGTCTAATGTCCCATCTTTGTTGTGCATTTTCTCCTTTTCCATTCTCCCTTTGTTTTTTCCCTTGTATAATTTAAGACTATCATGTTGTGGTCACTATTTATATCTACCAGACCCTCCTCATCATCCACATATCCTTCACCATCTTCCTGGCTTTTTTCATTTACTAGCACATAATCTATAGCTGATTCCCTCCCTCCTCTGCCCATGTTACTCTACCCTCTGCCATTGTCGTATTTAGGATTTCTAACTCGTTGGCCTCAACAAAATTTAAGAGTAGTATCCCATTCCCATTTACCTCCTCCCCTAGTATACCTATGTGTCCATTCATGTCCCCCATAACTATTATCTGTTCCTGTCTGTGTTCTGTAATAATCTACTAATCTTGTTATTTTCCTTTTCTTTTCTATACTAGCCCCTCTCCCTTCAACTGTCCCTATAGCAGACTACTAAATGATCATCCCCTTTTTCTCCTCTTCTTTGTACTCTAATCTAGCAGCAAAAAAATCTTCGCTTTCCCACAGGGTTTCCCACATCTAGCTCCTCAACATCTATACCTGCATCCTGCCTGACAATAACACCCACCCGCCCCCTTTTTCTAGGAAATTTTTGCTTCTAAACCCCTTTTTTTTAAGGGGATACCCCTCTGTTCTTACATTTATCCTCTCCCTAAGGTGGGATTCCCTGACGCCTACACATCAAAACCCCATTCACTTAATTCCCCGGAATGTCCTCTAATTTGCCTACCCCCCCCAAACCCCCGACATTAATGCATCCATCGCATAGAGTTTCTACACCCTTCCCTTGGTTCCATTTTCTAACACTGGGTCTTCCCTTATATCTTGAAGCCCCATGCCTCCCATTTTTCCCCCGTAGACCCCAGTTTCCCTGGCTAGCTAACCTAACGCCTTCCTCTAACTGGTCCCCGTACGCCTCTGTCCCCCTCTTACTTAGGTGGACACCAATCTCTGGTATACATCGAGTGCTTACCATAGAAAGTGTCCCCCCGTCCACAAACCGCAAACCCCATATCCTTGCACAGCTCCTCTATCTTGCTATTTAGACTTAAGGCCCTCGACAGCCACTCCTGACCCCCATACTCCCTAGGGATCACAAACCCCAAAACACCCCTTTCCTACCACTCTCCTTGACCTTCTCTACAGGGCCTTGTACCTAGTTACCAACTCCTCCGACCTCGCCTTGCCTCGTCGTTCCCCCCGAAAGTGCACCACCACAACCGCATCCTTCCCTGTGCCTACCCTCAGCCTGTTCCAGTCTATCTGTACATCCTGCACAGATGCCCCTGGATAGCACACCCTAGTCCCCCTTCCCTGTCCTCTCACAGAAGTTTGGTCTAAGGGACTTCACTGGAGTCTCCCACCAACACCCCCTCAGCCCTTTCCTCCTGTCCCTGCTTGCTGCTCCTCCACACCTCTACTCTTCACCCCATACCTCCTCCCCAGCACAGGGATACCTGTGTGCAACGGCCCCCTCACCTGACTTTTCGCCCCAGCACTACTGGCTTGCTTCCTTTCCTACCACCCCCACTCTCCCCCTTCCTGGCTCCTCCACTTGCCCCCTGGTAACTCACCTGCCTGCCCTCTCTACACCCTCCTCAAAGGGTGTGGACCTTCTGCTGAAGGTCCTTTTCCCCCCCCCAGGTACTAACCGCACCCGTACCTACCATTTCCCCCATCCACTACTCCCTTAAGCCCCTTAACTCCCCTGCCATGCCTTACCTGTTCCCGTAAGCACCACCACACCCTTCCCTCACCGAGACCGCAACATTCACACCCACCGCACAGGTAAACATTAAACCCCCTTCCATCCGCTGGTTACCGTGGCTTGGCCACACTACCCCCTCTTAGGGAGCCCCAGCTACCTCCTGCCCCTGCGGGCCACCGTCGCTGTAGCTACACCCTCCACAACCCCTTCTAGAACCCCACATATCTCCATATTTCACAGAATAGCAAAATTCAAAAACAGAAACCCCTTAGCTCAGGTCACACGTCTGCCTCCACGGAGTCCGCTACTACCTCTGGAGCCAATGTTGAATATGGACCATGTCAATCCGAAAACCCTGCTCCAAAGCGCGCGCGAGGACAGAATCAATCAGATGACCAAGTTTTTCAAAATTCTTGATTAAATACCTCGCGAGTAAACCGCCTATTATTAGTTGTTGTTTGTTGCTGTATGACGCAACTACCCCGTGTAGCCTAACCACCCCTATTAAGCTGCCTGATCGCTTACACGCTATGAATCGGGCCGTATCTATAGCCAACAGAAATACGGCTAGTTGGCATTGCGACCAGAGCTGGGCACTAAATACATGAATGCATTCAAATACTAAAATTTTCATGGGGAAATGAGGTAAAAATTTTATGTTTGCCCATACTCTCCCACTTCCCCCAAACAAGCTTGGGGACCTGTGGGAATGCGAGGTTTTCGGGTGGGGAACAAATTATGGTATTATTCTAGTGTTTGCCCATACTCCCCCTCTCCCACAAAACAAGCTTGGGGACCTGGGGGAATGCGGGATATTTGGCTGGGGTACAAAATATGCATCGAAACCACATAGTTTTTGAGTTAGGGGTGTTGAAAAAATTCCCTAGATCTAAGGAACATTAATTGGATTTCTTCCGAGTCCAGAGACGTGTGAACCTGACGATCCTCACAGAATGATGACCGAAGTGTTGAGAACCCCCCCAACCCCCCGCTAGGAGGTTAGGTTATATTTGGTTAGGCTAGGTTAGATTGGTTAGGCTAGGTTAGATTTGGTTAGGTTAGGTTATCGGTGGGTCAAGCCCCCCGCTAGGTTAGGTTAATTTTGGTTAGGCAAATTTCTCTAGATATAAGGAAATTATCCTAGATTTAGGGAATTTTACCCCCCTACACAACTCTTAAATTACGTGTTTCCGACGCATAATTTGTTCCCCACCCGAAATCCACGCATTCCCACAGGTCTCCAAGCTTGTTTGGGGGAAGTGGGAGAGGAGAGTCAAACACTAGAAATTTACCGAAATGTACAGTGTCCGCAAAAAGTATAGAGCGTTTGCCATATTAATCAGTGGCTAAAAGCACCCATAAGTATGTGGGCTTGGCAGCCAAGTCGTGTTGCCAACAGGAACCAACGTTTTTCTGGCAACTCGGACATATATAGTAGGGAAACTGGAGAGTCACAGTTTCCCGCTCAGTGCTCACTGAGCTGTATTTGAGAGGGGTTCTGTGATGCTTGCTCCCATACCATGACCCTCTAATTTGGCTTGTCAGTTTGTTGGTACTGCAACTTTTGTACCCACACGTCCAGATGGCTCCAACCAACCTTAGTACTGAGGAAAAGGCTCGTATTTTGGCCTGGAAGGTGGAAAAGGGGTCAACAAAAGAAATAGCCAGACGAACAGGCCGTGGGGAACAGGCCATGATGATGTCACCATTATATGTCACCATCACCATCATGTCATCACCATCATGTCATCATGTCATGCATCCATGGACGTGGGGACAGGCCGCCTGAAGATGGTCATGCAAGCAAAGGGGAACATGACAAAATACTAGAAATAAAGAATAGTTTCATTTTCGTTAATGAATACAGGTTCACAATCTCTTATCCGAAAACCTTGGGACCAGACACTTTTCGGATTTCGGAATTTTTCGGAATTCAGAATGAAAGATTTTTAGCGTAGATTTTAACGCTTTTTAGATAAAATATTACAAGGGTAACGGGTGGCTCAGTGGTAGAGTGCTCGGCTCGTGGCCACAAGGTCGCGAGTTTGCGCCTCAATCCCGGCAGTTACTCGGTGAAGGTGGCAGCGCTCTCTTGTCACCCTAGCGGGGCTACATGGCCTTAGGTGTCCTGGCTCGGGGATTCTTGAAGCCCCCAAATAAATTAAAAAAAAAGAAAACATTAAATAAAACTTTAAACATAAACTGGCTCAAACTAAGCTAAACACAAGAAGATATACATGTAGGTACCTACATGCAGTAAAAGCACAAAGCAACTTGATTAGAGAATACATCTCTAATTAATTGATTTAAAGTCTATTTTTTTCAGAGAGGCGAACATTCCATTTTATCAGAAGGTCTCATGCTGAAAATTATGCCTGTGTTTACCTGATAAATGATGCCCCGCCGTCCTTTGCCCACTATCTGTTGTTTACACCTGCCCCGCCGCCCCTTGCCCCACTATCTGTTGTTTACACCTGCCCCGCCGCCCCTTGCCCCACTACCTGTTGTTTACACCTGCCCCGCCGCCCCTTGCCCCACTACCTGTTGTTTACACCTGCCCCGCCGTCCCTTACTCCACTACCTGTTGTTTACACCTGCCCCGCCGCCCCTTGCCCCACTACCTGTTGTTTACACCTGCCCCGCTGCCCCTTGCCCCACTACCTGTTGTTTACACCTGCCCCTTGCCCCACTACCTGTTGTTTACACCTGCCCCGCCGTCCTTTGCCCCACTACCTGTTGTTTACACCTGCCCCGCCGCCCCTTGCCCCACTACCTGTTGTTTACACCTGCCCCGCTGCCCCTTGCCCCACTATCTGTTGTTTACACCTGCCCCGCTGCCCCTTGCCCCACTACCTGTTGTTTACACCTGCCCCGCCGTCCTTTGCCCCACTACCTGTTGTTTACACCTGCCCCGCTGCCCCTTGCCCCACTATCTGTTGTTTACACCTGCCCCGCCGTCCCTTGCCCCACTACCTGTTGTTGTCCTGCCCCTGATAGCATATGAAAAAAAATTACCATTTGGCGATTCGGGTCAAGTTTGGCGCCAAACGCGCGCTTTGGTATGCAGACGACAGATAGTCTGGAAAACATTTTCGGTTTTCAGAATTTCGGATAAAAGATTGTGAACCTGTGCCTTAATATATACCATGATGTTTATATTGGGGAGGAGAGGGCGCTCTATACTTTTTGCGGACACTGTATTTAAATACTAAATACATTTTAC
Source organism: Chionoecetes opilio (assembly GCA_016584305.1). NCBI lineage: Eukaryota > Metazoa > Arthropoda > Malacostraca > Decapoda > Majidae > Chionoecetes > Chionoecetes opilio. The sequence continues at coordinate 59,386 of JACEEZ010013022.1, read as the reverse complement.
GAATGTATTTAAATACTAAATACATCAATTGTATTTAAATACATTTGTAAATATATTTCAAATATATAAAATTTTAACATGCCCGAAAAAAATGGATTTCCTTAGATTTTGCGTTTCCATAGAAATTTCCTTCTCAGGCCTAAATTTCCTTAAAATAAGGAAATTTCCTTGCAAGTGGAAACCCTGGTTCACTGTAACATCAGGGTTGCCCGATAGTTGGGCGAGTTTATGACTAAATTAACTGATGAAAAAGTATTTACATTTACATATTATGAGTATTTAAATACTCGTAAAAGTATTTAAATACATGAAAACCAATGTATTTATAATTACATTTCTAAATACACAAATGTATTTAAATACAAATGTATTTAAATACTGCCCAGCGCTGGCTGTATCTTTAGACGCAGACACCCTAGGAACACGCCTGCCGTACCTCTTGCCGCGGCGATCTAAGTCAATAAAGTATAGGGTATTATTTTACACTAGGACCAAAATTGCCTACACAATTGGGAGTGTGGTTTCTGTTCACCTTATTGAATTCTAAGAAACATTCTCTATGAACTTCCGTCGCAAATCACTACTTTCGGAGATATAAGATGTTTTTAATAGGAAGGAGTGTATAGGAGATATGAAAATTAAACTAACCTAACCCCACCTTTTGACTCACTAACCTAACCTAACCCCACGCTTTAACCTCCTAACTAAAGCCAAACCTGCATTAAAAAAAGTGTCCGCGGCAAGGGAAGAACAGAAGCGATGCAGGTCACAAGAGGAAGAAGAGTGTGGCGGACGTAAACACACTCGCCTCCCTGTGAACAACATGTCATTATCTCCAAAAGTAATGATTTGCGACGGAAGCTCATAGAGATAATGTTTCCTAGAATCCAATAAGGTAAACAGAAACCACACTCCCAATTGTGTAGGCAATTTCGGTCCTAGTGTAAAATAATACCGTCTGTTATATAAGGCCCATAGACGCAGAGGCCAAAGGTCCCATGTACTAATATGTTTACATTTTTTCCGTTTTCCCGTGCGGGCAACATGGGTGACTATTCATTTTTTCGCAAATAGTTTTTTTCGTTTACTCCACATAAGAGCCCCTCTCAGTAATGAAGTTACTTTCATAGTACAGGTTGAAGTTCCCAAACTCGGCAACCTCGGGACCAGCGCCAAGCCGAGGAATGGAATTTTCCGGCTTTTAGAACGTAGATATATTAAGGGGAAAACAAGCCATCCAACTTCTTCAAAAGGTCAATTTTCTCAGAAATAGTTAACACATTGTTCTTCCTTTTCTTTTCACTTCCACCAGTAGGTGTTCCTGGACGTTTGGGAGCCATAATACCAATAACAGACCTGTAGGAGTACACAAAATAACAGTGTACTACACAACTCTACAGTCACAACACCACTGAACAATAACAACAAACATATCGGCGGGAGAAACCAAGCGGCCGACCCGGCAACTACGCGCCGGGTTTTGGGTGTTCTGTCGTGTTTTGGAAAATCCGGAACCATAGCCGAGTTTTGGGTGTTGCCGAGTCTTGGGATGCCGAGTTTGGGAACTTCAACCTGTATCATGAATTATTCAAATTCATATCCCATACACTTCAATCTCCATGTTAATCACAATCTTTGTATATATGAATGAATATCTGTAGTACTTGTTTATGTCTTATACATGATTATTAAGAACGTGATAAATATGAGGCACATCAATATTGTTGTACAAGTGAAGTATGAATGCAAGAAAGTTACGGCTCCAAGTGCCACATCATATGTATATAGAAATCACCGAAAACTGTATCAGGAAGTTACGCTGCCAGACGTACAAACGCACGGGAGGCTGACAAGGGAGGGAGGGGGTGCTTGGGATTAAACCCACGTGTGGTAGTCTGAAGAAAGTGTGGTAGCCTACCTCAGGCATCAACACACTGCTGTACACATTAATGTTTCTTATATACTTTGCTGGTATTCATCAGTTGCATTTATATATATGTATACATCAAGAAAGTTCTCTGTGTAGGAAAAGGTGTATATTTCTGGCCCTTCAGACTATAATAATAGGAATAGTGGGCGTGCAGAGAATCATTTAACAAATTCTTATTCTACGATTAATATGTCCCATTTTCATTAAAAACATGCGACAAAATTATCTACATATATTAATGTAACGAAACAGGCGTATTCACGTGGGGCCAGGGTATGTGGAAGTGCCCGTACAAAAAATGTCACATTATTGGAATGGGATATTTGGATGAGTAATAATGTAATACTACTGGTGAATGGCGAGGCTGTGTTGTAGGAGTGTGTGTGTGTGTGTGTGTGAGGCAGGAAGCAGGGTGTGTGAGGCAGGAAGCAGGGTGTGTGAGGCAGGAGGCAGGATGTGGGAGGCAGGAGGCAGGGTGTGGGAGGCAGGAAGCAGGGTGTGTGAGGCAGGAAGCAGGGTGTGTGAGGCAGGAGGCAGGGTGTGAGAGGCAGGAGGCAGGGTGTGGGAGGCAGGAGGCAGGGTGTGTGAGGCAGCAAGCAGGATGTGTGAGGCAGGAAGCAGGGTGTGTGAGGCAGGAGGCAGGGTGTGTGAGGCAGGAGGCAGGGTGTGGGAGGCAGGAGGCAGGGTGTGGGAGGCAGGAGGCAGGGTGTGGGAGGCAGGAAGCAGGGTGTGTGAGGCAGGAAGCAGGGTGTGTGAGGCAGGAGGCAGGGTGTGAGAGGCAGGAGGCAGGGTGTGGGAGGCAGGAGGCAGGGTGTATGAGGCAGGAAGCAGGGTGTGTGAGGCAGGAAGCAGGGTGTGTGAGGCAGGAGGCAGGGTGTGTGAGGCAGGAGGCAGGGTGTGGGGAGGCAGGGCAGGGTGTGGAGGCAGGAGGCAGGGTGTGTGAGGCAGCAAGCAGGATGTGTGAGGCAGGAAGCAGGGTGTGTGAGGCAGGAGGCAGGGTGTGTGATGCAGGAGGCAGGGTGTGTGAGGCAGGAGGCAGGGTGTGTGATGCAGGAGGCAGGGTGTGAGGCAGGAGGCAGGGTGTGTGAGGCAGGAAGCAGGGTGTGGGAAGCAGGAGGCAGGGTGTGTGAGGCAGGAAGCAGGGTGTGTGTACAGTGTGAAGGGATCGCGTGTAGCTCTGTGTCCTGACTGTGACCACTGTTGCAGGTGGTGAGGTCACAGTCCCAGCTGGCTCTCTGTGTCCTGACTGTGACCACTGTTGCAGGTGGTGAGGTCACAGTACCAGCTGGGTGTTCTGCTGCACACTAAGGCATCTCGCGCCGGCATCCCTAAAGCTTCCTGCAGGACCGGCCACCATGTGTGCTGCCGCGAGTATTGCTGCGCTGGAGGCTGTGCCAGGAGGCAGCAGCACCACCAGTGGCCGGGAGCAGCAGCAGCAGCAGTCTGCCTCAGCTGTGGGGAGGCACAGGAGTGATGGCAAGAATCACCTGGAGGCAGGCACCTCAGGCCAAGAAGGAGAGAGGCAGTTTTGTTGCTCACAATGTAGTAAATCATTCAGATTCAAGAGTAAGCTTGAGAGACATTCCCTGACACACAGTGGCGACAAGGATTATGAATGTCTGGAGTATGGGGAAAGATTTAGTGATAAGTCTCACCTCACCCAACACGCCTTGAGACACACTGGTTTGAGGGAGTTCAAATGTGATGTTTGTGGCAAGTGTTTCAAGACAAAGCAATACATTGCCAGCCACGTGAAGATTCACATGAAGCACACGTTCAACCTGAGCACACACAGTGGTGTCAAGAATCACCAATGTCTGGAGTGTGGGAAAAGATTTACTCAGAAGTCTAGCCTCACCCAACACACCCTGACACACAGTGGTGTTAAAAATCATAAATGTCTGGAGTGTGGGAAAAGATTTACTCTAAAGTCTAACCTCACCCTGACACACAGTGGTGCTAGAAAAAAATTATGAATGTCTAGAGTGTGGGAAAAGATTGACTAGTAAGCTTGGCCATACCATACACACCCAGATACACAGTGGTGTTAAAAATCATGAATGTCTGGAGTGTGGGAAAAAATTTATTCAGAAGTCTCACCTCACCCAGCACACCCTGACACATAGTGGTGTTAAAAATCATAAATGTCTGGAGTGTGGGAAAAGATTTAGTGATAAGTCTAACTTCACCCAACACGCCTTGAGACACACTGGTTTGAGGGAGTTCAAATGTGATGTTTGTGGCAAGTGTTTCAAGACAAAGAGGGATATTACCAGCCACGTGAAGATTCACATGAAACACTTGTTCAACCTGAGTACACACAGTGGTGTCAAGAATCATGAATGTCTGGAGTGTGGGAAAAGATTTACTCAGAAGTCTCACCTCACCCAACACACCCTGACACACAGTGGTGTTAAAAATCATGAATGTCTGGAGTGTGGGAAAAGATTTTATGTTCAGTCTCACCTCACCCAACACACCCTGACACACAGTGGTGTTAAGAATCACCAATGTCTGGAGTGTGGGAAAAGATTTACTCGTAAGTCTGCCCTCACCCAACACGCCTTGAGACACACTGGCTTGAGGGAGTTCAAATGTGATGTTTGTAAGAAGTGTTTCAAGACAAAGGGTGAAATTGCCAGGCACGTGACAGGCACGTGAAGATCCACTTTTGAGGTGGTGTGTTGTGTGGACAAGTGTGGTTGTACCCGTGGCTGTGGCAGTAGGTGGTGGTGGTGGTGGCGGCAGCCGTGCCCTTGTGTTCTGTGAGGGAGTAATGGCCCCAGCAGGTGTTGGGTGGGCAGTGCAGGTGTGACTTTCAATAAATGTGTTTATTGGTTTAACTCTGTGTTTGTGTATATCTTTATTTGATCTCAGGGTTGGCAGTTTGTTTATCAGTTTATGAAGAGTGTGATGGTGATGGTGATGGTGATGAGGTGGTGATGATGATGGTGGTGGTGATGATGGTGATGGTGGTGGTGATGATGATGGTGATGATGCTGGTGATGATGCTGGTGGTGGTGGTGGTGATGGTGATAGTGGTGGTGGTGGGGATGAGGTGGTGATGATGATGGTGGTGGTGATGATGGTGATGGTGGTGGTGATGATGGTGGTGGTGGTGGGATGGTGATGATGGTGATGAGGTGGTGGTGATGATGGTGATGGTGATGATGGTGGTGGTGATGATGGTGATGGTGATGATGGTGGTGGTGATGATGGTGGTGGTGGTGATGATGGTGGTGGTGGTGATGATGGTGGTGGTGATGTTGGTGGTGGTGGTGATGATGGTGGTGGTGGTGATGATGGTAATGGTGGTGATGATGGTGGTGGTGATGGTAGTGATGAGGTGGTGATGGTGATGGTGGTGGTGATGATGGTGGTGGTGGTGATGGTGGTGGTGATGATATGATGGTGATGGCATTAATGGTGAAGGTGTTGATGTTTCAGATGATGATGATGATCAGCAAGACATCAATAAGAATAGCTGTTAATGTCTCCATGAAGAATATAACTCCTAAAGGCGTATTTTGTGGCGGCCAAACTAGTGGATTTTTATAGCCCTTTAAGCTCCGCCCCTGCTTGCCATCACAACATACGATTGTAGCGCTGCCAAAGCCCTTTCTAGATGTTGCCGGGAGTAAAAGTGTCGTACACTTCATTACGTCTTACCGAGGCTCAAGGAATATCGTTAAGGCTGACATTATTGAAGGCACAGCAAAGAGTAGTAGCGTGATTGTCAGTATTACACATCGATATCTAATTGTTTTGAGCTCTTAGAATGGCCTAGCATTGTTTTCTAACTTATAGATGGACTTGCATGATACCAAACTGAAATGTTTAGGGCGCTATGAAACTGTTATTAGAATATCTATTTGCTACACAGCCATTTCACGATGTGCGTCGAGGTTGTTTAATGCTTTCATGGACCTGTGTGTAGGCTACGTGTGCCTACATCTACGTTTCCTTGTATACCAATTATTAATTATTCTTTGCCTAAACCTCGATGAATGCTGGTTGTGATTCATCCTCCAGTGCATCTCGAGGGCGCCTCCCTCCATCCCTCCTCCCTCCGTCAGCAGTGCCGTCACTCAAGGGCGCCTCCCTCCATCCCTCCTCCCTCCGTCAGCAGTGCCGTCACTCAAGGGCGCCTCCCTCCATCCCTCCTCCCTCCGTCAGCAGTGCCGGCACTCAAGGGCGCCTCCCTCCATCCCTCCTCCCTCCGTCAGCAGTGCCGTCACTCAAGGGCGCCTCCCTCCATCCCTCCGTCAGCAGTGCCGGCACTCAAGGGCGCCTCCCTCCATCCCTCCTCCCTCCGTCAGCAGTGCCGTCACTCAAGGGCGCCTCCCTCCATCCCTCCTCCCTCCGTCAGCAGTGCCGTCACTCAAGGGCGCCTCCCTCCATCCCTCCGTCAGCAGTGCCTGCACTCAAGGGCGCCTCCCTCCATCCCTCCGTCAGCAGTGCCGGCACTCAAGGGCGCCTCCCTCCATCCCTCCGTCAGCAGTGCCGGCACTCAAGGGCGCCTCCCTCCATCCCTCCGTCAGCAGTGCCGGCACTCAAGGGCGCCTCCCTCCATCCCTCCGTCAGCAGTGCCGGCACTCAAGGGCGCCTCCCTCCATCCCTCCGTCAGCAGTGCCGTGCACTCACACACACGTGGTTGAAATGTTCGTATTCGTGCCCTGCGATAGGTTCTCTAAAAGACTCTTTTTGTGTGATATGACATATATACCAAATTTATACATTTCTATTGCAAATGTAATATCACTCATGAATATATTTAAGTATTTGGCTATACTATAGGAATAATACACCAGTTTTGGCGCTAAGCCACAAGCATCAACGAAAATTCGGACGCTATGTATTCATACCAAGGATGTGAATAAGATTTCAGATGTCGCCGGAGAATTTAATTATTCATGAGCTCCTACTTCCATATGTAGCTGCATACATGCCATCAAAGTATCATAACTACGCCTAATTGAAAGCAGTATTATTTGCATATGATCTTTATGCTATGAATACTGAATGAGATGAGAATTAATGGAAAACATAAACATGTACGGGGCGATGTGAGAAAAGAATGGATGCATGCGCGCACTCTGATTCGCCAGGATCTTGAAGGCACCACCCAAGATAAAGAGACAGAAGGTAACGTCACCTCCCCGGGGCATCCAGGCAAAATCAGTCCTTTGTGCGCATGACGTCAATGGGTATCGCGCCAACGGCGCCACCGTTCAAATATTTTATGGCCTCACTCAGGCCTCACCGCCGACCCCGACACCTGACACGCCTGACACCTCCCACCATATCTTCTCTCTCTCTCTCTCTCTTCTCTCTCTCTCTCTCTCTCTCTCTCTCTCTCTCTCTCTCTCTCTCTCTCTCTCTCTCTCTCTCTCTCTCTCTCTCTCTCTCTCTCTCTCTCTCTCTTCCCGTAAGCCACCCATATTCTTTACCTTGATCAGTATTGTGTACTCGAGAGAGAGAGAGAGAGAGAGAGAGAGAGAGAGAGAGAGAGAGAGAGAGAGAGAGAGAGAGAGAGATCTAGCTAGCACACAAGCTGGGGACGAGACCCTTTGCTTGTGCCGCTGTTGCCACTTAGCGGGACAAGCAAAGTTAATTTCCCACCTGACATGCAAGGCCATGCCTTATTTTCTTATGTTCTTATGTTCATACCTCCTCCCTTCCCTTACCTTCTCCTCCTCCTACCCCTTCCCCTACCTCCTCCTCCTCCTCTTCCTCCTCCTCCTCCATCTTCTCTTTCACTCTCACCCTCCTCCTCGCCCTCTTAATTCTTATTGACGTCACTTCCCCCAGCGCAGCAAAAGGGAGGTCACGTTACCTTCTGTCTCTTTACCTTGGCACCACCCACACCCAAAATTGTATATTTTTTCCGAAGAAAAGTAAAATTTACTCCAGAGAGTGTATCATGTCGGTTAGCAGTGCACTCAAAAGAGTAGAAAAAAAGTGGGCGGACCTTAAAGAAGTATAATTCTGGGGGGAGATGCTGAGAAGTGCCATAGAGGTAAGGCGAAAAGAGCGCCTTACCCGTCTTCAGGCGCTTTTGTAACGGCCCGGCTAAGGCACCGACTAAAGCCCATGTAGCTACAGTCGAAAGTTCAGGCGCTTTTGCACTGCCTTACACCTCCAAAGCCTATGGCGTGGGCGTGGTCCGAGAATCCTACTAGCCAATCACGTTGCCTATCTGAGCGCTGCTTAGGCAGCTTCGACCAATCACAAGGCTTGAACACGTCTCTGCTGAAGCAAGGAATGCTGTCCCTCCCTCCCTAACCAAGCACTATGGCAAGGACACACCGCTCTTCCCCGCCAAAAGCTGTTTCATCACAAGTTTGACGTTCAACGCAGGTTTTGACCACTTATATATTTTTGCATTAGGACGTGCCATACACCATGATAATCGTTAAGGTGTGCCGATTCCGGGACAGTGAGTGAAAATTTAATGCAAGCAACATTCCAGGAATAAGGAGAAGATGAATAAAAAAAGGTGAAAAAAAAGTTTATACACGATTTAATTTTGCTCTCATTATCTTATTATAGGTATAGTTTACTGCAATTTTTATACATTCATGATATGCACTAATGTCTCGTGAAGATGATGGTATGTTCAGCTGTTCTAAATATCATCTGGTAGTATGATAATACCGTATAATAGTACAACATTTTAGTGCGGGCGGAGCACCTGCCGCCCGCCGCCCGCCCCTAACCAACACACAACACAACATTTCTTCACCAGCATATAACACCCTATAATGCCGCATTAGTCTTGCACGATCAATTCATACACACCTTGCAACACTATTAATAGGTAAACACCAATTGTTACGTTGTAGGAACTGAAACAAGGCTGTATTTGCTTTATAAACAGAAGATGAATGTCTGTCAAAGGCCCACAGCAGCTCACTAAGTCAGGGTCTGACCATGCCTTAAGGCCGGTTCCCATCAGCCCGCTTGTACGGCCGTCTTACAACAACACCGCCCAACGATGACGTCACCATCATCACCGCTTGAGTGGTATTTGTGGTAACTGGGCACAGTTGGCAACTCCGCTCGAGCGGACACCGCCGAGCGGGAGAGATGACTTGAATTTAACTTTGTACGGCGGCCGTACAGCGGTACGGCGGTGCGGTAGACTTTGTTGTGACGTCATTGTGACGTCTTTGTTGTTGTATGGCGGCCGTACAAGCGGGAAGGTGGGAACCGGGCTTTAGTTTTCAGCGCCTTTAGCGGTGCCACTAAGGCAGCAATCTCGACTGAGCATTGCGGTGGGAGGGCGTTTCGCCTTACCACAGGCGCCCTAGCTCACTCTCAGCATCAGGGGGGAGATGCTGAGAAGTGCCATAGAGGTAAGGCGAAAAGAGCGCCTTACCCGTCTTCAGGCGCTTTTGTAACGGCCCGGCTAAGGCACCGACTAAAGCCCATGTACAGTCGAAGTTCAGGCGGCTTTGCACTGCCTTACACCTCCAAAGCTATGGCGTGGGCGTGGTCCGAGAATCCTACTAGCCATCACGTTGCCTATCTGAGCGCTGCTTAGGCAGCTTCGACCAATCACAAGGCTTGAACACGTCTCTGCTGAAGCAAGGAATGTTGTCCCTCCCTCCCCCACCAAGCACTTATGGCACCGCTCTCCCCCGCCAAAAGCTGTTTCATCACAAGTTTGACGTTCAACGCAGGTTTTGACCACTATATATTTTTGCATTAGGACGTGCCATACACATGATAATCGTTAAGGTGTGCCGATTCCGGGGCAGTGAGTGAAAATTTAATGCAAGCAACATTCCAGGAATAAGGAGAAGATGAATAAAAAAGGTGAAAAAAAGTTTATACACGATTTCATTTTGCTCTCATTATCTTATTATAGGTATAGTTTACTGCAATTTTTATACATTCGGATATGCACTATGTTTCGTGAAGATGATGTGTATGTTCAGCTGTCCTAAATATCATCTGGTAGTATGATAATACCGTGTAATAGTACAACATTTTAGTGCGGGCGGAGCACCTGCCGCCGCCCTAACCAACACACAACACAACATTCTTATCACCCGCATATAACACCTATAATGCCGCATTAGTCTTGCACGATCAATTCATACACACCTTGCAACACTATTAATACGTAAACACCAATTGTTACGTTGTAGGAACTGAAACAAGGCTGTATTTGCTTTATAAACAGAAGATGAATGTCTGTCAAAGGCCCACAGCAGCTCATTAAGTCAGGATCTGACCATGCCTTAGTTTTCAGCGCCTTTAGCGGTGCCACTAAGGCAGCAATCTCGACTGAGCATTGCGGTGGGAGGGCGTTTCGCCTTACCACAGGCGCCCTAGTGGATAGGGCGCCCTAGCTCACTCTCAGTATCTGGCCCCTGGCCCCTGCTTAGTAAAGCCGTGTTTTTGTCGTCCAAGCATCGTCTTGGTACGAAGACCATTTTTTCTCGCAATTGAAAACGGATTGGTTTCTGCGACAAAAACACAAGAAGCTTGGTAGGGGCCGAAATAATAATCAGTCCAAAACATTGCAAACAATATCACAGAGCAGTATAACACGCATTTCAGCAAGTGTTATTGGAGTGGTCTTCGTAATCCAAGACGGTGCTTTGACGACAAAAACACGGCTTAAATGTCTGCACAAAATACGCCTTTACATGCGTAGGGTACTCCGTAGTGTAGGGGTAGCACGCTTGGTTCACAACCGAGAAGTCCCGGGTTCGATCCCCGGGCGGAGCGGAAACAGTTGGGCTGTTTCCTTAAAACCCGAGCCCCTGTCCACCCAGCAGTGAATGGGTATCGGGTGTTAGCCGGGGGTTTGTGACCCGCCTCCCGGGGTGGTGGCTTCGGCCAACACTATAAGCACTAGCAGACAGCTCTCTCTCCTCCAAAGCTGTCTGGTTACAGTGGAGATCCATCTCAGCTGCGGCGATCTAAGTCAATAAAGTTTAGGGTATTATTTTACACCAGGACCGAAATTGCCTACACAATTGGGAGTCTGGTTTCTGTTTACCTTATTGGATTATAGGAAACATTCTCTATGAGCTTCCGTCGCAAATCATTACTTTTGGAGATAATGACATGTTGTTTATAGGGAGGCGACAGACAAGTGTTTACGTCCGCCACACTCTTCTTCCTCTTGTGACCTGCATCGCCGCTGTTCTTCCCTTGCCGTGGACACTTTTTAATGAGGATTTGGCTTTAGTTAGGAGGTTAAAGCGTGGGATTAGGTTAGATTAGTGAGTCAAAAGGTGGGGTTAGGTTAGTGTAATTTTCATATCTCCTATACACTCCTTCCTATTAAAAACGTCTTATATCTCAGAAAGTAATGATTTCCGACGGAATTTCATAGAGAGAATGTTTACGAGCGAGCGCGAAGCACTCGCGAGTCCTCACTGGATACGAGATTTTTCTCACATATAAGCGGCCGACCCGACCGACTGACCATCACGCTTTTCAGGAGCTTATATCTTTGGAATCCCGCTTCCGATTGACAAGCGGTCTTCGCCATCTGATATGCCATCGCCAATCCCTATTTGTGCTTGACATGTTTTGTCTCACGTGAGGGGTCAGCATGGCGCGTGCCGCGTGAGTGGTGTCAGACAACGTTATAAATTTGGTGTGTGGTTTGAGACCACCCACCTAGCAATGTCACACAGGTCAAACTCCGGGTGACGCCAGACGTGCGCACGTGCACACCCCTGTCCAGTAAATTTCCTTGCTATCGGGTTTCTACGGGCTCGCTCGTCCATCGCCGATTTACTGGTTCTTAGAATCGGACGGTCCATAACCGTCTTACTGGTTCTTAGAATCCAATAAGGTGAACAGAAACCACACTCCCAATTGTGTAGGCAATTTCGGTCCTGGTGTAAACATTTACCAAGTATAGGATAACAAAATATATAAAACAATAGATCAATAGGCGACAACATGAGATCAGAATTTTTTTTTTTTTTTTATACATTTGAGCCTATAGCGCCTGTAGGCAGTGGTGACCCAGGGCTCGGATGGTAGGCTCTGGAGGTTCACTTGAGGGCTCAGATGGTTGGTTCTCGCCCGTGGTGGCGCAGGCAGGATTCTTATAGTGACGCCTGTGATTAGAGGCTCATGCCGCCACCCTGTGTCCTCCGATGCACTCGCAATCCAAGGTAGAGTTGATGGGCAGCATGTGAGTGTTCTTAGGCCACTCGACGGTGCAGAAAGGTTTTGGTTTTCTTCAGGGATCGAACTCGGGTCACCGAGAACGCCAATCGTAGACGCTAACCACTCCGCTACCGCCTCCCCATAAAAATATATTGTAAAACGTATGTATATATGATATTTTTTTCCCCTGATTGGTGTAATAAAAGTTTGGTAAATATGGGCGAGGACTGCGCGGTCATTTTTTGAGACACTGACTACAGTCTGCGCGGATAATCACTGCGTGCCTCCGAAAAGGGACTGTTTACACGTATGACGCACCTTGTTTATAACAAAATAATGTAGAATATCAACACTTACAATTGTAGTTAGTATTTCGTTGCGTAGCCCTTCCTCTTGATGACCCTTTGAAGGCGACGTGGTACACTGTCAGCAAGATTTTGAAAACTCAGGCTTAAATTCTTCCCAACACTTTTGGAGCTCCATTTCTAGCTTGGGGAGTGTAGAGGTGTTGTGTTGCCTGAATTTGGGGGTCACTGGTATGGGGGTTTTATAACTGGTCAACGTTACTTGAATGATATTACTTGGGTATGATTGATAAAAGATTACAACTTGACTGGAGGATTTAACTTAGTCTTATGACTTCACTATATGATTATAGGTGACCACGTCTCACTGCGGGGAGTACTGAAAAGGGGATGTATTTAGGGAAAGGATAAGAAGGTTTAGGTTAAAGGGGAAATGCTGCCACCAGCCTGGCGAGTAATTTACGAATTACTCCCTGGGCACGTTTTGATTAATATTAATTTAGATTGATCTTGGTAGTCGTGAATGGGACGTGGAATTATATCGAGTTTGGCTGAACTCTTTTGGAAGTGGGGAATTACTGTCCTAACACAGAATAATCACCTGGGTTTTTATAATAAAACAAGAACTATATTTGAAACATCCCTCCTATTTATTCACTTTGAAACATTATTGCTGTTGAGACCGTAGACACATACATAAATTCTAATCTGGAACGGGCAAGCTTCTTTAGAGCATAATCTCCCCTTTCAGAATCATTCTTAGAATTACCACCTATATACCCATCGATGAGCACTATAGGTATACCTTGAATATTATATATAGGAAAAAGAATGGAGAATAAGGAATTGGATGTGTGGATACACAATGACCATGTGTTCTTGAGAGGAAAGGGGTGGGGACGCCTCCCGCTGAAGCTCTCCCAGGTGGGAAAAATGGACGGAGACTCCTTTAATAATACTTATAAGGATGGGTGGACCTCCTTTACGTTAGCGTAAACTAAACACTTGTTTCCCATATTTGAAAATATAGATAACAAGGAAAAAAGGGGGGGGGGGAACAGGAACGCAGGCCAGCGACTTACCTAGGTGAAAGATGGACGGAGACTGAGCGTCTCACGGAGTTATGGCCGTCTGCACAAAAGGGGAATTGTTTGAATGGTCTCGCCGTGACCTCAAATGAAAAGCTTATAATCCCGAAATAACTATTTAAGTAATGAAAACTCGCGTACATAAGATCAGGCTGTCTATAATATAGACCTGTTACTTTGATACTGAAGAATTTAATATGCTTAGTCTAATACACGAGAAAGGTATTATTTGTGGTCACGTCAAGTGTCCGAACACATATTAAGAGCGAGAGGGTATGAAATATGAAGCCTAGAAATTTGGTAGGTTTTCATTTTAGCGTGTCTCTTTACTAACACGTCCATGTATAACCATAACCGATAACGATGGGGATTATTTTGAAAGACATTAAGATTCTGGGAGTGAAACTGGGTCTGACCAGATAGCTGGGGAAAGATAAAAAGATCTGACATCATTAGTTATCACTGATCGCAGAATAATTATTCCACGGAAACTTGCCTCGCATACGGGATGTCGGGGAGGGAGGAATGGAAGACCGAGGAAAGAAATGGCGGGTGAAAGAACGAAAGAAGATAAACAAAATGGCGCGTAGGAAGTACAAATGATGAGAAAATATGGCGGAAATGAAAGCAGGGCGATGAGTCACCCGTGAAACAAAGAGAAAAAATTAACTACTGACAAGACATAGCTCGGGAATTTTATAATAATAATTTTCCTACTATCTCTCCCGAATAATGGGCATTACAGTGTCACGTGAGCGGAGTTTGCCTTTAATGATGGCCCAAAGATTTTCTATGGGTGATATATCGGGAGAATTACCTGGCCAGTCATCTATTCTCCCAATCTTGCAGTCATCAAGCCACTGTATCACATCTCGAGCTGTGTGGCAGGATGCTCCATCCTGTTGGAAAATCTGTGCCTGTGTCTTTTCAAAGTAGTCCTCCAGGTGTTCATTTAAAAGATCAAAATACACCACTTTGTTAACAGTTGTATTCTTTGGGAAAATAACTAAGTTCCCAATACCATGAAAAGAAAAGCAACCCCACCCCATTAAACTGGGAGGGTGTTTTGTGGTCTTTGGTGTGTAGTGAGGCTCGGTGGGGTCTGAGCCGGGGCGACGGTACACTTTTGCTGGTCCTCCTCCACTCGTTTTGGCTCGCTAAGAGCACACAAGCATCAAACGAAAATTCCGGACGCTATGTATTCATACCAGGTATGTATGAAATAGATTCAGATGTCCCCGGAGAATTTAATTATGCATGAGCTCTACTTCCATATGTACGGTATACATACCATCATAGTTCATACTAACGCCTAATTGAAAGCAGTATTATTTGCATATGATCTTTATGCTATGATACTGAATGAGCATGAGATTATGGAAATCATAACAACATGTACGAGAGCGAAAAGTGTGGGAGTGATGATGGGAGAAAAGAATGTGATGCATGCTACCCGCTCTGATTCGCCAGGATCTGAGGCACCAACGAAGATAAAGAGACAGAATGTAAACGATCACCTGTCCCGGGTGCATCCAGGTCAAAATCAGTCTTTGTGCGCATGAACGTCAATTGGATATCGCGGCCAACGCGCCACCGTTCAAATATTTTATGGCCTCACTCAGGGCCTCCCGCCGACCCGACCTGACACGCTGACACCTCCCACCATATCCCTCTCTCTCTCGCTCTCGTCTCGTCTCTCTCTCTCTCGCTTCTCATCTCTCTCTTCTCTTCTCTCTCTCTCTCTCTCTCACCTCTCTTCTCATCTCATTCCTCTCATCTCTCTCGTCTCTCATCTTCCCGTAAGCCACCATAATTCCTTTCCTTGATCAGTATTGCTACATCGTAGAGAGAGAGAGAGGAGAGAGAGAGAGAGAGAGAAGGAGAGAGAGAGAGAGAGAGAGAGAGAGAGAGAGAGAGGAGAGAGAGAGAGATCTAGCTACACACAAGCTGGGGACGAGACACCCTTTGGCTTTGATGCCGCTGATGCCGCGTAGCGGGACGTGTCAAAGTTAATTTCTCCACCTGACATGCTCAAGGCCAGCCTATTTTCCTCATTATTTTCTATTATGTGCCATACCTGCGTCGTGCCTCCTCTCCATCTTCTCTTTCACTCTCAGTCACCTCCTCCTGCCCTCTAATTCTTATTGAACGTCACTTCCCCCAGCGCAGCAAAAGGGAGGTCACGTTTACTTCGGTCCTCTTTAACCGTTAGGCAGACCACCCACACCCAAATTGTATATTTTTTCCGTGAAAAATAAATTTACTCCAGAGAGTGTATGCATGTTGTTAGCAGTGCAACTCAAAAGAGTAGAAAAAAAAGTGGGCGACATTAAAGAAGTATAATTCTGGAGGGGAGATGCTGAGAAGTGCCCATGGGTAAGGCGAAAAGAGCGCCTTACCCGTCCGTCATGGCGCTTTTGTAACGGCCCGGCTAAGGCCCACCGTCACTTAAAGTACGCCATGTACTGATCGACAAAGTTCAGGCGCTTTTTGCACTGCCTTATACACATCCAAAGCCTATGGCGTGGCGTGTCCTCGAATCTACTAGCCAATCACCGTTGCCTATCTGACGGCTGCTTAGGCAGCTTCGACATCACATGGCTTGAACCACGTCTCTGCTGAAGCAAGGGAATGGTTGGTCTCTCCCTCCCTAACTCAAGTCAATAGGGCAAGGACACACCGCTCTCCCCGCCAAAAGCTGTTTCAATCACAGTTTGACGTTCACGCAGGTTTTGACGCACTTATATATTTTTGCATTGGACGTGCATACACTCATAATAATCCGTTAAGGTTTGCCGTTTCCGGGACAGTGAGTGAAATTTAATGCAAGCAACATTCCAGGAATAAGGAGAAGATGAATAAAAAAAGGTGAAAAAAAAGGTTTATACACGATTTCTTGCTCTCATTATCTTACTTATATGTATAGTTTATAACTGCAAATTTTATAGCATACATGATATGCCACTATGCCTCGTGAAAGATGATGGTATGTTCAGCTGCTCCTAATATCTCTGGGGTAATGATAATACCGTGTAATAGTACAACATTTATAGTACTGGCGAAGCACCTGCCGCCCGCCTGCCCCCCCCGCCCCCTACCCCATTCTTGTGACACACATTTCGTATCACACCCGCAATAACACCCTATAAATGCCGCATAGTTCTTGCACGATCATTCATACCACACCTTGCAACACTATTACAATACGTAAAAACACCATTGTTACGTTGTAGGAACTGAAACAAGGCTGTAGTTTGCTTATAAACAGAAGATGAATGTTCTGTCAAGGCCCACAGGCAGCTCACTAAGGGCCATATCAAGAATTTTTCTCCCACCTCTTGTATCGGTTTTTGGTATACAAGAATCAAATACGACGCCAACGCGTCGACTCAGGGGTGGGAGGTTTTGGAGTCAGCTGATCTCGCGACAACTTGCACATCCCCCCTTCACCCCTGCACACCCGCTCTCCATCTTATTCATCGTATTGTCTTTCTCCGACCATTACAGGAGAGTTTTTCAAACATAACCGAGAGTGACAGCCATACACACTTGAATGCCCCGTGTCCATCATTAAGGTAAAATCAGTTCCCAGGAGGCTTATTATAGGTGTGTTACTTGGAGGGAAGCCGTGCGGCGGCGGGAGAATGGCGGTGGCCATGTGTTGAGCAAGTGCGGCGGGCCGTTCAATGTACTCGCAATCATCACTCAGGCCAAGTTTTTTTCTGCACCAACGCCTCAGACCAGTGGCGAACACTAACTTAGCTATTATTTTAAATGTCAGAAACAAGAAAAAAATGATAAATTTCACTAGTAAATGTATAGATATGTATAAACGTCAAAAAATACTGATTGCCGCTTGTCTCGCTTTGGTGTTGGTACGCCTGTCAATATCCACCAGTCGGTGCAAGTTCTTTTGTAGATCTTACCAGTGGAGGTACGACTGTGGAAATTCCACCGTCCGGATTGACGACAATTCTTGAATATAGCCCTAAGTCATAGGTCTGACCTGCCTAGTTTTCAGCGCCTTAGCGTGACAAGGGGTTTTTTTTTTGTTGGGTTTTCTAAGTGCAGACAATCTCGACTATGAGCATTGCGTGGAGGGCGTTTTTCGCCTTAACCACAGACGCCCTAGTGGATAGTGCGCCTAGCCTCACTCCAGCATTCTGGCCCCTGGCCACACTGCTTAGTAACAAGCCGTGTTTTTTGTCGCCATAGGCATCGTCTTGGTACAAGGACCCTTTTTCTCCAGCATTGAAAAAGGTATGGTTTCTCGACAAAAACACAACATGCTTGGTAGGGCCAAAATACTAATCAGTCCAAAACATTGCAAACAATACCAACAAGCAGTCATAACACTAATTTCAGCAGTGTTATTGGAGTGGGCTTCGTAATCCAAGACTGGTGCTTGACGACAAAAACACGGCATTAAATGTATGCACAAAAGACGCCTTTACATGCGTGGGTACACTCCGTAGTGTAGGGGTAGCACGCTTGGTTTCACAACCGAGAAGTCCCGGTTCGTCCGGGCGGAGCGTGGAAACAGTTGTCTGTTCCTTAAACCGAGCTCTGTCCACCCAGCAGTGAATGGGTATCGGGTGTTTGCCGTAGGGTTTGTGACCCCTCCGGGTGCCTGCTTCGGCAACACTATAGGCCTAGCAGACAGCTCTAATCTCCTCCAAGCTGTCTGGTTACAGTGTGGCGATCCATTGCTGCATCTGCGGCTATCTAAGTCAATAAATTTTAGGTATTATTTTACACTATGACCGAATTGCCACACAATTGGGAGTGTGGTTTCTGTTTACCTATTGGATTATAGAAACATTCTCTATGAGCTTGTCCGTCGCATATCATTACTTTTGGAATAAGGACATGTGTTTATAGGGAGGCGACAGACAAGTGTTTACGTCGCCAACGCTCTTCCTCTTGTGACTGCATCGCCGATGTTTTCCTTGCCGTGGACGACTTTTTAATGAGGATTGGGCTTTTAGTTAGGGGTTAAAGCGTGGGATAAGGTTTAGATTATGAGTCAAAAGGTGGGATTAGGTTAGTGTAATTTTCATATCTCCTATACACTCCTTCCTATTAAAAACTCTTATATCTCAGAAAGTATGATTTTCCGCGGAATTTCATAGAGAAATGTTTACGAGCGAGGGGACGGGGGGCAGAAGCACTCGCAGTCTCACTGATACGGGATTTTTCTCACATATAAGCGCCGACCGACGCTGACCATCCGCTTGTTCAGGAGCATTATATCTTTGAATCCCGCTTCGATTGACAAGCGGTCTTCGCCATCTGAATATGCCCATCGCCAATCCCCTATTTGTGCTTGACATGTTTTTTTGTATCACGTGAGGGGTCAGCATGGCGCGTGCCGCGTGAGTGGTGTCAGACAACGTTATAAATTTTGGTGTGTGGGTTGAGACACACCTAGCAATGTCCACACTGTCAAACTCCGGGTTGACCGCAGACGTGCGGCACGTGCACACCCCTGGTCCATAAATTTCCATGTGCTATCGGTTCTAACGGGCTCTGCCTCGTCCATCGCCGATTTACTGGTTTCTTAGAATCGGACGTGTCTCATAACGTCTTACTGGTTCTTAGAATCCATTAAGGTTGGAAAAAAAAACAGAAACCACACTCCCAATTGTGTAGTCAATTTCGGTCCTGGTGTAAAACATTTACAGTATATAGGATAACAAAATATTAAACCAATAGATCAATAGGCGACAACTGAGATCGAATTATTTTTTTTTATTATAACATTTGAGCCTATAGCGCCTGTAGGCAGTGTGACCCAGGCTTCCAGGATGGTAGCTCTGGAGGTTCCTTGACAGGGTCTCGATGGTTGGTTCTCGCCCGTGGTGGCGCAGGCGGATTCGTTAGTGGACGCTGTGATATAGAGGCTCATTGCCGCACCTTCTGTGTCCTCCGAAGTACTTCGCAATCCAAGGTTAGAAGTTGTGTGATGGGATCTAGCAGTGGATGTTCTATGCCCCACTCGACGTGCAGAAAGGTTTTTGTTTCTTCAGGGATCGAACTCGGGTCACCGCAGAACGCCAATCTGTAACATAACCACGTCGCTACGCCTCCCCATGAAATCATATTGTGACGTATGATATATGTATTTTTTTTTCTCTGATTGGTGTAATACAAGTTTGGTAAATTTTTTATGGGCGGGCACCTTGCTGCGGTCATTTTTTTGAGACCTGACACATACAGTCTGCGCGGATAATCACCTGTGCGTGCCTCCGAAAAGGGAATGTTTACACGTATGAACGCCCATGTTTAATACTAAATAATGTCAGTAATATCAACACTTACAATTGTTGGTTGTATTTCGGTGCTAGCCCTTCCCTCTTGATGACTCCTTTGATAGGCGACGTGGGTACAACATGTCAGCAGATTTTGAATTAACTCAGGCTTAATCTTCCAAACACATTGTACGGAGCTCCATTCAGCTTAGGGAGGTTAGAGGTATGGTCACGTGAACCGGTAGTTTGCCTTTAAAAGTGATGACCAAGATTATCATCTATGGGTGATATATCGTGGATATTACCTGGCCAGCTCATCTATTCTCCCAATCTTGCAGTCATCAACCACTGTATCACATCTCAGAGCTGTGTGGGCAGGAGCTCCATCCTGTTGGAAAATCTCTGTTGCCTGTGTCTTTTCAAAGCAGTCCTCCAGGTGGTCATTTAAAATCAAATACTCACCCCTTTGTTAACAGATTGTCTTTGGGAAAATCAACTAAGTGTCCAATACATGAAAAAGAAAAGCATACCCCACACCCATTAAATTAGTTCGTCCAGTGACCATGTGTTCATCATTCCTGATTTAATGCAACTCAATCATAGCCATTTGCGAGTATTCTCAACATACGTCTCACACTTTGTATCCCGTTATCAGCGTTTTTTAAAATAATCGCAATCAAAAATCTGCAAATTCCTCCCGCGTTCTCAAAAACGCACATCAAGATTTGCATGACGCTCAGCTCAGGCTTACCGTGACGTACAATCAGGGCAGGATCCTCTTCCCTGCGCGCGGATCAGAGGCCGTAAACACAGAGATAATATAAGAGTACTTGAAGATATTTGGGTGTGTTTTCTGATAGATTTGGTTTGCTATATGCCACATGCATGCATCCTTTTATGGGTGCAGCAAGACGCTGTGCCTTTCGAACAAGTTTGCACACGAAAAGGAGTGCCGTGTGTAGGAGTGGAGTGGGCTATAAGATGGCTCGTGGGTGATTCACACGCCTATTAGTTTGTTTATGGAGCGAACAGTGTGTTTAGTAAACGGTTGTGTAAGTGAGGGTAGACGATGGACCTACCCGACTGTGGTCGTTGCCTCTTCATACAAGACAAGTAAACTCAAGTAAACCAGTGTGGAGTGGGGCGTGGGCGTGCCCTGTGCGAGAGACCCTGTAATGTGTGTTGGCTGTCACACTTTCTGCCTTCACCGTCCCGCATATTTTCCCAACTCTATGCTGTAGTTAATGCTAGTATGTGTTTTCCGATAATGAACGTTTGAACTGTTAGCTCCAAAACTTAATACCATAGGATTTTCTCGAAAAGTAACTTTATTGTGAATTCCCACACTACACCTGGTTTTATACTTGTTTTACCAATCCATGTTTTCTGTGTGAAGTGCCAGGTCTCCTGCTGAACCTCCAGGCTCTGCTAGACACCTTTAATTCACCTCCCATCGGTGTTTCCTGATCAGGTATTGAAAGTGCGGGGGGTCCTATAGGGGGGGGGGGGGTCGTCCGCGATATGTCCACTCCTAACTCATGATGTTAAGGGAGTGAGAGTAGGGGGGGTGGAGGGGGAGAGTGTGAAGGTGGATGTAGAGGGGGAGAGGATGAGGAAGCGGGTCGGAGGGAGAGCACGAGCGGAGGGGGGTCGCAGGTCGGAGGTGAGAGGAACGGGGGAGAGGGGAGGAGAGGGGGAGGAGGGGGAAGAGGAACAGAGGGAGGGGGGGGCGAAGGGAGAGGACGCGAAGGGGTAGAGGAGATTAAGAGCACAAGAAGAGGAAGGGAGAAGAGGGGAGAGGAGGGGGCGGAGAGGGGGAGGAGCGGAGGGGAGAGGGCGAGGGGAGGAGGGGGGGGGGGGGACGGGAAGGGGAGGGGGAGGGGAGAAAACAAGAGAGGGGGGGGAGAGGGGGGAAGAGAAAAGAAGAAAAGAGGGAGAGAAAGAGGAGGGGGAGTTTGGGTGGCACAAAACTCATATCCATCCATTTCATTCTTCTAAGTTCCCTGTGTCTTTTTCTTATTTTTTTTTTTCTTCCTTTTCGCTCCCTCTGATCTATTCTCCTTTCCTTTTACTCGTCCTGTCACTCAATCTCTTCCCGCTCTCTCCCTATCCTTGCCCTCCCTTTCCATCCCCCCCCTCCTTCCCCTCCCATCCTCTTTAATTCTCTTTTCCATCTTTGTCCGTTTTTCCATCCCTTTTTTTGTGATTTTTTTTTTTCTTTCTTCACCTTTCCTCTCTTCCCCTTCTTATTCTTCTTCCCTCATTTTGCTTTCATCTCCTTTCTTTTTCCCTATTTCCCCTTCTTTTTCCGCTATTCCTTTCATTTTTTCCTCTTTTCTATTCTTTTCCTCCCCTCTCTTCCTTCTTTTCTTCTTTCTACCCTCTCCTTTTGTTTTTTCTCTCTAATTTTCCTTTCTCTTCTTTTTTTTCTTCTTCCCTTCTCTTCCTTTTTTTCATTGCTTTATCTCAATTTTTCCCTTCACATCCTTTTTGCTTTTCGTATTCCTTTCACTTCTATCTTTTTTCTTTCTTTTTTCTTCTTTGGTTACCTTAATTTACCTTACTTTTGTTTTTCCTTCTTGTTTTCCTTTCTTTGTTTTCGAAATATTTTTTTTTTTTTGACATTGCTTGATCTAATTTTTCCCGGCTAATCTTTACCTTTCGTATTCCTGTCTCTTCCATTCTATTCTATTTTTCTCTAATTCCTCTATTTCCTTTCCCTCATATTTCTCTTTTTTTCTATTTTGTTCCACTACCGTCTCTTCTCATTTTGTGTTTTGCACTTTCATTCCTCTCCTCCGCCTGTCGCCATTCCTTCGTTCAATTTTCCCCTTTTTCTCTCTCATACTTTACTTCCATCCTCATCAACCACCCACTCCTCCTCCTCCTTATCGCTGACATCTTGTTTCCAGTTTCTGACTTTCGTCGTATCATGTACCCGCAATGGACCCGTTTACTCACACCTAAAACACGAATTTTGTGAAGCTTTGGATGAAATATAAGCTACTTATCACTGTACTCATATTCATTTTGCTTAAAAATGCACCATGAATGAGATATATGCAGTTTTTTGGGCCAAAATAATGACTGTCCGCGGAACGCGCTGTGATTGTTGTAGAGTTGTTGTCAGGCGCAAAACATCCCTTCCCAGCATTACCTGTCTCTCACCCCGCTTCCTCGCCTATATAGCTGACAAAGAGAACACAACCTGTTTGTTATGTGCCAATCTGCTAAAACAACCACGATTAAAACACCAGAGAGTGTTTCATATCTGTTCCAAGGAGACAAAGAAAAGAAAGTAAACAAGTGGTGATGTCTACTATGGCGTGATTCCCCTGAGGGAACACACATGTTACGCGTGTGTGTGTGTGTGTGTGTTGCGTGTGACACTGTTGTGGTGTTGTAGTACTAAACAGATTTGTGATTGGTGTTTGTCTGTGTAGCGTGATGAAGTAACAAACGCCTACACACACACACATGCACACCACATACACATACACACGCTATGCGGCGTTTGTGTTATTGTGACTGCTGTGGTGCTACGGACGCATCCAAAAAGAAGCATAATACCATCAGAAAATAAGGAAGCTACAAGAGGCCGTTAAGACCTACACGAGGTAGTTCCTGGTATTGATTGTGAATTTCCCCTTCAATCTAGGTGCCCTAGCGATGTCATTATGTACTCTTGTGACGACTCATAGAAAACCAGGTATAGAGTTGAGAGCGCCCTTCAAACCACCACCCCCGACACACGCACACACACATCTGGATCAGAGCAAAAAAGAAAAAAAAAACACTGCGCCTGTCCACTCACACACATATGTAATATATATATATGTTGTGTGTGTGTATATTTACCTAGTTGTAATTTTAACGCTAGTTGTAACATACAGGAAAAGAGCTATGTTTCGTATTGTTCCCGTCTTCTAATCTACTATTATCCCCAGCTTGCCTTTGAAGTCCTGAATACTTCTTGCATTGTGTTTTTGTGCGCGTGGAAGGCGCAGTGTGCTCTTGAAGGATGTTGTGCGTGTGTGTTGTGGAAGGCGCTCTCACTTCTACCACCCTGTTCTTCTATGAATTCGTCTATGATGTGTGTGTATGTGTGCTGGTGTAAAGGCGCTCTCATTCTACCTGTTCTTCTATGAATTCGTCTATGATGTGTGTGTGTGTGTACGTGTTGGTGGAAGCGCTCATCATTCTAACCCTGTTCTTCTATGAATTCGTCTAATGATGTGTGTGTATGTGTCTGTTGGTGAAAAGGCCTCGTCAATCGTACCTGTTCTTCTCATGAATTCGTCCTATGATGTGTATGTGTTGTCGTGTTGGT
Organism: Chionoecetes opilio; assembly: GCA_016584305.1. Classification (NCBI taxonomy): domain Eukaryota; kingdom Metazoa; phylum Arthropoda; class Malacostraca; order Decapoda; family Majidae; genus Chionoecetes; species Chionoecetes opilio. The sequence goes on along the minus strand of JACEEZ010013022.1, from coordinate 35,336 downwards.
GGAAGGCGCTCTCTTCTACTTGTTCTTTTATGATTCGTCTATGATGTGTGTGTGTGTGTGTGTGTGGTTGGTGGAAAGGCGCTCTCATGCTACCTGTTCTTCTATGAACTTCGTCTATGATGTGTGTGTGTGTTGTGCGAGTGTGGAAACGGCGCTCGTCAGTCTACCTGTTCTTCTATGAGTTCGTCTTCTGTCTGCTGTAGGCTAGCAGCATTGTAGGTTCATTTGAGCTCTTTGTAAGGAGTTGCGATGCCTAAAGTCGTCACTTGCCTGTGCGCATGGGTCCAGTTGCCCTGTCTAATCACTTCTTACTTATAACTACAACTGAATATATTCACAAAACCCGTTTAAAACCTACCACAAAACTTGAAGGAGGATATTTGGCCATGCTGCGGTAGTAGGGGTAAATGCAAGTTAATGTTACTGTGGGAGCGGCCCCTGCGCCGCTTACAACTCTGCGTTATTTGACGTCACAACCATGGCGCCGGGCGTTTTGTGGGCGCACAAATTTTCCTCCACTTAAATGGCTTATCATCAAAAATACTGCTCAATCGAAAAATTCCGCATCACTGCCTACTATATGAATCTTGAGATTTCCAATCTATCGTTTACCGTCAAGTAGAGTAAATTGGTTCATTACAGCTCTAATAATTTGAAAAAACTTAGTGGCATCAGATCTCCTCCTCCTCCTCTCCTCCTCCTCTCCCTCTTTCCTCTTCTCTTCCTCTTCTTCTTCTTCCCCTCGTGGTATCCCAACGTGAGATTTATACGGTTTTTTAAGTTTTAACCGTCATAAAGATTCGTTTCTTGCTATGTCATGGGCGTCTCTCTCTCTCTCTCTCGTCATCTCTCTCTCCTCCTCTTCTCTCTCTCTCCTCTCGTTCTCTGTCTCTCTCTCTCTCTCTCTCTCTCTCTCTCTCTCGTCATCTCCTCGTCTCTCTCTCTCTCTGATGTACGCTAATGACACACTTTTCCTAATACGCACATTTTCTTCCTCTACTCTCCCCCTCTCACTATTCATAGCTCGCTATGTGTCTTCTTAATCGTCATCGCTTCTCCTGCACACTTGTTACCTCTTCCTGTTTCCCTTCCACTTAACGGTCAACCGAACTGCCGCTCCTCCATACAGCGGGGCTTTGGACTTACTGTGTTCGCGTTTTGTCCTTTCAGTGACGGTCTTTTTTGAGGGGATGAAGGCTACGTAATGGTATTTGCGAGGCACTTGGGTTATATTTGTTTTAGTGTGTGTGTGGGTGTGTGTGTGTGTGTGTGTGTGTGTGTGTGTCTGTGTGTGTGTGTGTTTGGAGGCAGATATTTGGGTAGAGCTAGGCCTCACACACCACACACAACCCCACCTCTTGCTCCAAGGGGACAGATAATAATAACCCTTGATAAAATAAAATCCCTTGAGGGCTGGATCGAACACGGGAACCACAGATGCACCGTGCTCTTGAGCTGTATACACTGCCATGTGTGTGTGTGTGTGTGTGTGTGTGTGTGTGTGTGTGTGTGTGTGTGTGTGTGTGTCTGTCTCTGTGTGTGTGTGTGTGTGGTTTGTATGTGTGTGTGTGTGGACGTGTGTGTGTATGTGCCGTGTTGTTTTGTGTGTGTGTGTGTGTGTTGTGTGTGTGTGTGTGTGGTGTGTGTTGTATTGACGTGTTGTGTGTGTGTGTGTCTGTGTGTGTGTGTGTGTGTGTGACGTGTGTGTGTGGGTTTGTGTGGTTTGGTGTGTGTCCCTTTTTATAGGTGTAATTTTTTTTTCTTGTTTTTCGTTATCTGTCATTTATTATAATAGTTTGTGGTGATTAAATGGTGTATTGGTGTTATGTTAGTGTTTAGTATTAAGGGTCTTGGTGTCCAGATAGACGACATGCTTTCGCCTGCCAACGACAGTATACTATAATCATGCGCAATTGAGGTGTTCCGATGATGGTTCTCACGTTAAGTATTTACACACACCTCGTTTTATCCTTATTTTCATCTCTCTTTCGTACCTACTGCGTTTTTTTATTATTTTTTTATTGATACAAAGTACAATAAGGCTTAAAGTTACACGTTGTATTCTGAACCTATTAATAAAAACTATTCATAAAAAGAGATATACAATAAGATTATAACAACAAATAGACATTAATATTATAGGGAATATTTCAACTAATTTACAATATACGTATAAGTATTCTTAAGTGTCATTTTATCAGCTTTTTATAACTTTTTTCATGTCTTTCGTATCTCTCGTTTTCATCGCTATTTTCATAGCTTTTTTCTACTCGTTTTATCACTTTTTCGATGTCTTTCGTATCTCTTGGTTGCTGTAATAGTCATGATTTTTCCTCCTGTTCACTTTTCATCTTCTCACACGTCACTCCCTTGTCACTCCTCTATCTCTGTCTATTTCTTCTTTTCTTACTTTTTTTTCTTTCCCTCCATCACTTCCTCCGCAAGCACTCCGCTAGGAACAACGCAGTTTTCATCCCGCCCCGTGTCTAGTCCTTCGCCATTCTCTCTCTCTCTCTCTCTCACTCTCATCGATCTCTCTCTCTCTCTCTCTATCTCTCTCCTATCTTCTCCTCTCTCTCGTCGTCATCTCGCTCTCTCTCTCCTTCCTCTCTCTCTCTCACTCTCTCCTCTCTCTCTCTTCCTCTCCTCTCTCGCTCTCTCATCTCTCTCTCTCTCGAGATGACTCGTCTCATCTCTCTCTCTCTGCTCGTCTTGTTGTTCTCACTTCCTTCTCTCCTTTCCTGCCCAACCTTCACTCTTTCTCCCTTTTTTCCACCCTATGCACCCTCGATCTTTCCATCTGTTTCCCTCACACACTGTCAAGGCTCAGAAAAAAGACGTTCATTCCTAGTCCTTTTTTCTTATATCCTTTTTCTCTATATTTCCTTTTTTTTTCTTTTTTTCTTCTATATTTTTACTTCGTTTCTTCGTATATTTTCTCGGTCTAAGAGGCATTTTGGTTATTTTAATATAGTTTCATGTATTTGCCCTAGGTCTTAGTTTCCGTATGGAAATATATATGTTACGTGTTTAATATTATGCAAACACGATCACGGTTACATGTTTTATGAAGCCTGACAAAACCCCATCTAGACGACGCCTCGGCTTTTCCTTTAGAATAACTACCTTTTATTTCAAATTCTTTATCTTATTTTTATTCTTTTACGTGAAAATAACTTGACTAAAGGGAGAGATCTTTAATGGATAAGATGATATCCCGCTACTGCTTCCGCGCTTTAAGTGAAATATGATTACAACTCAAGCACGACCCTCGGCTTGTGGAGGAAGGAGGAGGAGGGGAGGGGAGGGAGGAGTGAGGAGGGAGGGGAGGAGGAGGAGGAGGAGGAGGAGGGAGGAGGAGGAGAGGAGGAGGAGGAGCAGAGCAGGAGCAGAGCAGGAGCATGAGCAGAGGAGAGGACGCAGAAAAGACTTGATTTACCTTTTCCCTTTTCAATTGTTCTGCGTCAGGAACAAGATGTAATGGAAATGCTACAGTTCAAAAGGGAAATAAAAGGGATTTTTTCTATGGCTCCCTGGGGTCTTCTAAAGGGTAGAGGCAAAAGGGTACCTAGATAGTGAGAAAAAAAACCCATGGAACGTGAAGACGTTTTTTATACAGAAGTTAGAACCTGTTTGTGAATCTTCAGGTATCCGGTGTTTTTATTAGATTACTCTCAGTCCACCGCACAAAACAACAACAAAAACAACAACGAAGAACAATATTAAAATATCTGTCTCTTCCTCATCACCATCATTATCACCACCACCACCACCACCACCAACCCAACCACCACCCACACCACCACCCACCTAACACAACACTACCACCACCATAACCAACAACAACAACAACACACCAAAATCTTGTCATCCTCCTCACCACCACATTATTTTCCAAACTCCTCCTCCAGCTCCAAAAATAGCAACATTACGGCAAAAAAAATACTCCCTCATAATTCCCTGGCTTAGAATGGGCGGGGGATGGGGAAGGGGTAGGTGGAGTATTCAAGTGGATTACATGGCTTTTGGTAAAATCGCTCGATATTATGCTTGACATCGCTGCGTGCGTTTATAAGGAGATTAACGGATTCCACCGAATAATAAATAACGAGGCACAAGTGACTTTCCGACCACCACCACCACACCACCACCACCCACACCACCAACCCCACCACCACCACCACCACCACCACCACCACCACCAGCGGCCCCCACCCACCACCCCCACTACCACCACCACCACCATTTCTCCTCCTCTACCACCCACCACCACCCAACCACCACCACCACCACCGACCACACTACTCTTCCCGCCTCTTTTGGGGGGGGGACGGGAGAGTATTCCGTGAAAACTTATTTCACCTTCAGCATGACTGTCGACGGTCATTTCAGGTGTCACTGAATTCCCTGCATATTATTTTCCCATCAGTGCTGCATTGACACCATGACTGTAATTCGCATATTAGCAAGTTTTTTCATGCAAATGGATTTTGCCTTTACAGTGACCTTGAAGGTAATTTTCCAGGTCATAATGACTTCCTATTATTGGTGAAGGGAAACCATAGCTGTGTCATAGTAACTGAGTTATTCAGCTTTTATGTACGACCTTTTAAAACCTTTGCAGTGACCTTGACCTTGGCCGGATGGTTAATTTTTCTGAAATATCGAATATTCCACCTATAATGGCACCTAAGAAGTTTCGTTACAATCCGTCCATCCTTTCTTGAGTTAATCGTGTTTCATGGCGGAGAACCACAGAGACGCAGACAAAAACAATACTTCCGGTGCCCTTCGTGACCGATTGTATCTGGAGTACGTTAACATTTCTACAATTGCTATATCCTTTCCTTCTGATGCTATGACATTTCCATGAACCTTATCCTTTTTTAAAGGTTCCAAGGGTTCTGTTCTAACTGTTTCGTGTCGCATTCGCTGGAGGGAGGGGTGGGGCGTGGAGGAGCTTGTTTTATGCTGCTCTTCTTTTACATGTAGTTTGAAAGTAGTATTACGTATAAGGTAGTTTACTTTAAATAGGCTCTAAGGTAGTTTTCTTTTCTTTTGTTGTTTTTAGTTTGTAGTTTTTTTTATATATAGTTTTCAGCAGATACCCTCGTTATAGACCGGTGCGTTGGATCTTCTGGTATCTGTTCTCCCTATGTAGTCCTCCTTCTCCTTCCACATCCCTTCACTCCTTCCTCTCCCCTACCTTCCCTCCCCTTCCCTCCCCTCCCCACCTCTTCTCGGGTTGCCTCATCCCTCCACCAAAACTAATGTTAAAAACAGGCTGGGGCAGTATTTAAATACATTTGTATTTAAATAAGTATTTTAAAAATACATTTTTATATTTAGATGTATTTATAAATACATTTGGTTTGTCATGTATTTAAATCAGTATTTAATACTTTTATGAAGTATTTAACTTCATTGTATTTCAATATCATAATATAAAATGTATATACTTTTTTAGCAGTTAATTTGTCATAAAAACCCGCCAACTATCTGCAATCCTGATGTTACACGTGACCATGTTTCCCACTTGCAAGGAATTTCCATATTTTTAGAAATTAGGCCTGAGAAGAAGATTTCTAAGGAAACCCCAAAATCTAAGAAATCCTAAAGAAATCCATTTTTTTCGGACATGGTAAAATTTTTTTGCATTTAAAAATGTATTTACAATGTATTTAAATACAATTGATGTATTTAGTATTTAAATACATCCCGTAAATGTATTTAGTATTTAGTATTTAAATACATTTCTCCCTGTATTTAGTATTTAGTATTTAAATACCTTCAATGTATTTTAGTGCCCCAGCTCTGGTTAAAAATCGCTTTCGTAAAGATTTAGTCGCTTGCTTGTGTGAGATGAGTTTTTTTCTCTTGCTCATTTGTTTGTGTCTATGTTTTTCTATTTTCCTTTTTTGAGTGTTTTACTTACTCTGTTTTTTTTGTTTTAGTTTTTTCCTTCTGGTTCTTTTTCTAGTTTTTTTTTTGCACTTTTTGCATCGTCATAATTTTTCTCTGTGCCGTTTTTTATTATTCCTTTTATTGCTTTTTCTCCTGAATTGTTCTAGTATTTTTGGTCCTCTCATCTTTTTCTATTTGTATTTGAAATTTCTTGTTTAATTTACTTTTTTCCCTGTTTCTTTTTACTTTTTACTTTATCCTTTTTTATTTACCCTCCATTCCATTCTGATCTCCTCGCTTCCTCTCTCTCTCTCTCTCTCGTCGTCTACTCTTTCTCTCCTCGGTCTCTCTCTCTCTCTCTCTCTCTCTCTTCTCTTTCACCCGCCAGGGTGGCACGGTTGGTAGAATCAACGGACTGGTGTTGCATGAGTCCCTGCGCCATTCGGTCAGCGGTTCGAGTCCACCAAATTCGTCCTGTGTGGTGGCGCCTTTGTATAGGTCAATAACCTTGTAGTTGGTATTCTTGCAAAGTGTCTAGATAGGATCAAAGTATCTTTTAAAAAAATTCCCTTATTCTCTCTCTCTCTCTCTCTCGGTCTCAATCTCTCTCTCTCTCACTCTCTATCTCTCCTTCTCTCCTCTCTCTCCTCATCCTCATCTCTCTCTCTCTCTGCTCTCTCTCTCTCTCTCTCTCTTTCCTCTCTCCTCTCTAATAAGTCTCATTTTCCTCCTCTTTTTACAGCCTCACGTAATCAGACGGGGGCGAGGAAATGTACAAGAGGAATAGGATTGAAGTGAGGACGTCAAGAGAGACCACTTACTTAAAGGAGCTCCACTTACTAAGAGGCGACACACGAGCACTGCATAGCAAAGGGTAAGCTGTGATTCCACTTTTTGTTCCACTTCACATAGGTCCACTGACATACATGAGGGAGGAAGGAAGGAACAAAGGGAGAGAAGAGGAAGTGGTACAAAGGAAGAGCAGACAGCAAGAACCCTACTGTGCCAAACGGGCTGCATTGTCTCTACCTTCTTTCTACCATTATAGTTTTCTACATGTTAGAGGATAGCAAAGTTGAAGGCTCTCACCACCCCCACCCCCAGGAATAGTTGAAAAAACACCATGCAGATGGAGAAAAAAAAATATAATATGAATGAGAAAAGGAAGCGATGAGATGGAATGGAGGATATCTATAAAATGATAAGGGAAAAAGTATTACATTAAATTTGCTCGAAAGCACATTTACACTAATACGAAAGTCACATTTCCACAATAACACGAAGAGTCACTTTACACATAACAATCGAAAGGTCCAATTTACACAATAACACGAAAGTCACATTTACACAAGACCGAAAGCACATTTACCAATAACACGAAATTCCACATACACATAACACGAAAGGCACATTTACACAATAAAACAAGTCAGCATTACACAATCACACGAAAGGCACATTTACACAATAACACGAAGGCACATTTACACAATAACACGAAAGGCACATTTACCAATAACACGAAGGTTCACATTACACAATAACACGAAAATTCCATTTACACATCACACGAAAGGCCATTTACACAATAACACGACAGGCACATTTACAAAAATAACACGAAAAGTCACATTTACACAATAACACAAAGTCACATTTAAACAATAACCAAAGGCACATTTACACAATAACACGAAAGGCACATTTCCACAATAACACGAAGGCACATTTACACAATAACACGAAAAGTCACATTTACAACATAACACACAAAGTCACATTTTTACCACAATATAGGTGAAGATGATAATAGAAAACAGAAAGTAAAAGACGGAATAACACGAAAGTCACATTTACCACAACACGAAATTCTTACAGAACAGCTCGAGTCCACACTTACCATCGGCTTGCGTGTGGTGCAGCATTGAAAGAGGCAGGGTGAGAACGAGCAGCACTATTCCCTGGCCTGCTGCAGGGGCGTCATGTCTGCTGGGTGGGTGGGGGCGGCTGGGAAGGGGGGCGGTGGCGTTGGAGGGGCGGGAGGGATGGCTGGTGACGTGCGAGGGGTGGAGGGAAGGGTTAGGTTCACTCGTACACCAGGTCTTTTGCCGCGTGAAGGAAAGAATTAGTGCTTTATTTTGTATTGTCTTTTCTCTTTTTCCTCTTTTTTCTTGTATCTATTCACGTCTTGGCCCCGAGAATGAACGAACTATAGGCTACATAATTTATTTTCTATCTGTTTCCTTCGGTCTCTTTTTCCTTTTTTTATCTATTCAGTCCTTGGCCGTGGGAAGGAAAGAATTGTAGTAATTTATTTTTTATCTGTCCCTTCTTTTTTTTTTCTTTTTTCTCTCTTTTTTATGTGTCTGTCTTCATTCGGTCATCCGTTATTGCCTCGTTAGAACACTTAGTCCTTTGGGAATGAGAGATTATTGTGATTTATCGTTTCTGTATCGATTCTTAATTTTCTTATTCATTTTTTTTTTTTTGTGTGTGTTGTGTGTGTGTGTGTTTGTGTGTGTGTGTGTGTGTGTGTGTTTTGGTACGTCTGTCACGACACGCACGTTAAATACCTAGGAGAGGAAGTAGGCGGAGGAAAAGGAAGAGGAAGAGGAGAGGGGAGGAAGAGGATGAGGAGGAGGAGGAGGAGGAGGAGGAGGAGGAGGAGGAAGGAGGAAGTTTGAAGAAAAAGGAACTGCAGAAGAAAGGGAAGGCAAAGAACGCACCACTATTGCGCCAAGGAATTTAAAGATCTCTTCCCTCCTCCTCCTCTTCTCCTCCGCCTCCTCCTCTTCCTCCCCTGCTCCTCTTCTCTCCTCCACCTCCTTCTCCTTCTCCTCACCTCTTTCTGCTCCTCTTCTCTTCCTCCTCCTCCTCCTCCTCCTCCTCCTTCACCGCCTTCTCAGCTTTGGAGGTTCCTCGTAAGGTACTTGGTCTATGGCAATCCTTCTCTCCGTGTATTGATTACCAGTGCCAGGGAGTCAGCGCCTGGTAAGATCCTTGTTTCCTATCGCGCGGCGAGACCTTCGTGTCAGCTCAAAATATATGGAAGGAAACGGGAGGCTGCCCTTTTTGATTTGAGATAACGTTTACTGTTGTTGTTTTATTTTCTTTCTCTGTCTCTGTCCTGTCTGTCTGTCTGTCTGCTGTCCCCCTCCCTCTTCTCTCTCTCTCTCTCTCTCTCTCTCTCATCTCTCTCTCTCTCTCGGTCTCTCTCCTGTCTCTCCTCTCTCTCTGTCTGTCTGTCTGTCTGTCTGTCTGTCCTGTCTGTCCTGTCTGTCTGTCTGTCTGTCTGTCTTCTGTCTGTCTGTCTGTCTGCTGTCTGTCTGGTCTGTCTGTCCCTCTCTCTCTCTCTCTCTCTCTCTCTCTCTCTCTCTCTCTCTCTCTCTCTCTCTCTCCTCCTCTCTCTCTCTCTCCCCCCCCCCTCCCCTCCACCGCGTATTTACTATCTGCATTCAGAGCGTCACTTCACAGCCGAATATTTTCGGGAATTTGCAACGCCCGTGTGTGTTTGCAGGCTTTGGAGAGGAATTTGTGTCAGTCTGTACTATCTTTCTCTCACCCTCGCTTAGAGAGAGAGAGAGAGAGAAATATGCTTTTAACCTCCGTCATAATTTGGTCCTCCGTCGCCTCTCAATTCCACGTCGTCAGAACGCACTTGTGGGGCCGTCTGGCACCCCAACCACCACTACCACTACCACAACCACCACCTTTAACCACCACCACCACACCACTACCACCACCACCACCTTTAACCACCACAACCACCACCCCTTTAACCACCCTCAACCTCCACTATCTCAACACTATCACACCATCACTACCCCTACCACCATCTTTGACCACCACCATACCACCACCACTTTAACCACCACACACCACACCACCACTACACTACCAGTATCACCACCTTTGAACCACCACCCCACCACCACCGTCAACAACCACCACCACCATTACCTCCACCTGTTACCACCACCATCACTACCACTACCACCATCTTTAATCACTAACCAATGCCACATCTTTAACCCCACCACTACCACCACCACCTTTCAACCACCACAACCACTACCCTCAACACTTAACAGCACAACCACCACCACTTTAACCATCAGTACCAACTACCACAGGGATTCCTGCAAGGACCTTGGTTTTGATAACTGGTCTGTTTCTGGGACTGAGAGTGCTGTGAATGGGGGGCAGGTGTATCCAGCTTCTTTCCTGTGAATACAGGAGTGAGGCGAAGGGTGCGTCCTTGCCCCATCACTTTTCAACGCTTGTATGGACTGGGTATTGGACAAGGTTATAGATCAAAGTGTGATTGTGAGCATCGTCGGCAACACAAGATCACTATCTTGTTTTTGCCGATGATGCAGTAATCTTTGCTGAGTCGCTGGAGGTCCTGGTAATGGCTCTCGAGGCGCTGCACATCGAATAGGCAAAGCATTTGGGACTTGAGGTTCCTGCCTCAAGACCACGTGCCAGTATTTGGAGACTTACTAGATGAGCAGTCAGTCCTGTTCATGGCGTGGTAGCGTGACATTGAGATTCTTGGAAGTTTTGTACATACCTTGGTGCACAGTCCATAATGACGGCGGGTCACGTCAAGAAGTCTACGGCGATTGGCATAGCCCACGGTGTTGATGGCCTCGTTCATCGGGAGTATTTGGCGTTTGTCTGTACCTGTGCAGGAGGACAAAATCGGATCTTCAAGTCGCTTGTGATCCCTGTACTTACTCTATGGTTGTGAGACAGGCACTAAATAGTGACTTGAAGAGACACTCCATGCCTTTTGGAATAGTGTGCTTCGCAAATCATGGGTATCGCTGGATGATTACGTGCACATCAGCGATTGCACCGTGAGACTGAATCGAGGCCTATTACCCTGCATAGTCCGTCCAGCGCCAACTTTCGGCTATATGGGCATTGTGGCAACGCTACCCTGAAACCGATCCTTCCCATCGGGTGTATCTGTAAGAGACATCCGGTGTGGAGGAGCCAAGGGGGCGCCCACAAGGCTCGGGCTGGGGCAAGTTGATGTTTCTTGTCCGCGAGCTGCTTGGTATGGGAAAGGAGCCTGCATGGAGCTCGCGCGTGGTGACCCCGGAGTGGGTCGTAGGGTGGGCGAGGCGGACGCGCCCCCCGCGTATGCCCCCAATGATTGATTTGATTGACCACTTCACCATCACACCTCACCTTTACCCTTACCTACCACCATTACTATACCCTACACTAAACCTTTAACCACCACCATTACCACCCAACATCAACTACCCGACTACCACCACCACCACTACCACCGACCACCACTACCACCAACACCACCACCATTAACACCCCATCACCACCACCCTACCAACCACCACCTTTAACCACCACCTTTACCACCACCCCACGGACAATAACATTAGCGGTAGTGGTTTTCTCTGTGTCTGTCTGTCTGTTTGTCCAATCTACATGTTTTCCTCCACACCACACACACCACACACACACTCACACACACACACACCTCTGTATTGTCCAGTCATTTGTCAATAGTTTTCTGTCTTCTGTCCATTCATTCCTTCAATTACAATTTTCCTGTCGCTTTCTGTCACTTTAACGAGTAGTTTGGACACTCTCCTCTCTCTCTCTACTCATCTCGTCCCCTCCTCGTCTCTCCTCTCTCTCTCTCTCTCTCTCTCTCTCTCCTCTCTTCCTCTCTCCTCCTCTCTCTCGTCTCCTCTCTCCTCTCCCTCTCTCTCTCTATCTCTCTCTCTCCTCTCATCTCCTCTCTCTCTCTATATCTCGTAAGACTAACTCAGTAATTCTTTGAATATTTCCCGTATTCACAACTAAGAATTCTCTCCTCATCTCTCTCTCTCCTCTCTCTCTCTCTCTCTCTCTCTCTCTCTCCTCGATCTCTCTCTCTCCTCATCGTCAATCTCCTCTCTCTCATCTCTCTCTCTCTCTCTCTCTCTCTCTCTCTCTCTCTCGTAAGACTAACTCAGTTAATTCTTTGAATATTTCCGTATATCACAACTAAGTAAATTCTCCTCTCTCTCCTCATCTCTTCTCTCTCCTCTCTGCTCTCACCCTCTCTCTCATCTCTCTCTCGGTCTCTCTCTCTCTCTCCTCTCCTCCTCTCTCATCATCTCTCGCTCTCTCCTCTCCTCTCTCTATCTCTCTCCTCTCTCTCTCTCTCTCTCTCTCTCTCTCTCTCTCTCAAGTACATTCTCTCTCTCTCAAGTAAATACTCTCTCTCTCTCTCGGAAGACAAACTCAAGTAATTCCTTAAATATTTGAGGGACACAAGACGGAGAATCGGATTAAGGGTACCTTGAGGTATGCCCGATGTAGCCCTAACCTTAGCGTCAACCTATACTATGTTATTAGAGTGTCGTATACAGAGACCAGCGGGCTTTGTACGGAATAGAGGGAAAAGATTCAAACGAGACTATTGTTTATGAACAACAATTGACCGAAGACTGACAGATACAGAGGTGTGTGTGTGTGTGTGTGTGTGTGTGTGTGTGTGTGTGTGTGTGTGTGTATATGTGTGTGTGTGTGTGTGTGTGTGTGTGTGTGTGTGTATGTGTGTGTGTGTGTGTTAGTGTGTGTGTGTTGTGTGTGTGTGTGGTGCATATATAGAATAGAGTGATGAAGGAAGAAAGAAGAAAGGAAGGTATGAGGGCTGTCAACACACGACACACAGTCACACACCACACACACACACCACACACACACATTCTCACACACTCACACATTCTCACACACTCACGCACATATTCAAACACACACACACACACACACACAAGCTCACCTACACACATTCACACACACACATCGTTCATGCCATACCCAACATTCAACATTCGTGTTTTAGCAAAATAAGATTAATTCAGTGTAGTCTTCATCATGTACAGATTAAACATTTTCAACCTTATTTCTTTGGTCTATAATAAATGTATAAAAAATCTGAGTTTAGTTTTTTCTCCATAGACGACTTGATGAGAGAGCGAGTAAGTCCCGTCTGTCATCATCTGTGTACGCCTAAAGGTTCTGTATGTGTACGTGTGTTTATGTATGTAGTGAGTGTTTACCATATTATATTCCTCCTTCCTTACACCCAAAGATATGTGTGTATGTATGTGTACGTACGTGTGTATGTGTCTGTGTTTACCATATATATACCTTCCTTGCCTCAATACTTTATATATCCTTTCCTTTTTAGATCACTCACACTCACAAGGGAGAAAGAAAGGGCGAACCATTGCTTATACCATCATATGAGATTGTTAACACACACACACACTCACACAGTACATACACACACACACACAGCACACAATACCACACACAACACACACACACACACGTTTTTATATACAACACACACACCACACACACACACCACACCAACTCAACAATCGTACTACACAAACCGCAACCATTGAATAAACAGTATAACAATATTTATACTCACCATGACTATTGAATGTGTCTTCCTGTTGTTAAGGTGGCAACCCTGGCACGGGCGTCGCCTGGTGGCTGGCTCTGCGCGGCGGGCTTGCGGGCTGGGGAAAGTCGAGCATTGTGACACCCGCCCGCCCTGACAACACCTCCGCCCACCGCCCACGTCACCCCTACAGGAGCTGACATACAAGGGCGGCGTCTCCACCTATGGGTATGTGTTGTACCTATTGTGTTCCTGTGTTCATGTGTGTATTGTGGTAGGCAGGGAATAGGTTTGTGGTAGGAGGATAGATAGGAGAGTATTGTGGTGATGTGGTTGTGGTGGATAAGGGTGGTGGGTTTGTGGTTGTGGTAAGAGGATATGATTGTGGTTGTGGTTGTGGGAAGTGATGATTTTGGAGTGTATTTAAAATGAATAGTGGTAGTGATTTTAAGATGGATAATGGTAGTGTTGATGGAGGTAGTGGGAAGCATTGAGTGTGGTGGTGGTATTGGGTAGTGGGAAGAAGATGAAGTGTGGTGGTGGCTAATGGTAGTGGGGATGGAGGTGGGAGTGGATATTGGTAGTGGTGGTGGCAAGTGGATATTGGGTAGTGGTGGTCGTGGAGGGGGGGGGGGGGGGGGGGGGGGGGGGGGGGGTGGGGGCCTAAATGGAAGGTATTAGGCATACGCATCAACGCTACACACATGTCCCCTGCTCGCCGTGAGGCTCGCACTCTGACTGTCCGCTCGTTTTTCCGGATTTTTCAAGCAGGTCAACTGGTTTCAACACTGCTTCGAAACACTAAACCCTACCCTTTATTTCCTTCCCACGCCCCTTACCTGTTGCTTTGAACCAACTTCTTGACTTTGTTCGTTATCTAAGTCTTAATGGTTAGTAAATGGTGAGTTAGTAATGGTTGTTTTTGGTATAGCTTTGTAGTATTTATTTTTTAAAGCTTATATTGATAGGGTCGTTAGTACTTTTGACGCATTAACAGCGTCACAGAGGAGGGCTTACGTGGTTTGGTGGTTTGTTAAAGGACTGATTACTTTATATTAATGACATGCATAGTTATATTAATCTATGTAATACATGACATCTAAATTTTTCCCTTTTTCCATTATCAAAGTACATTATGCATATTTTCCCTAAGTTTTTTTTCCATTGGGCTCGATATAGAAGACCTTTTTATTATTTATTGAAGTGGAGTATATTAAGTAATAGTTTCAGCCTTAGAGTCCCAGAAAGGCGACTATAGTGGCTTGTGAGGGGGGGGGGGGAAGGATGGAAGAGAGAAGCACTAAAGTTAATTAAGGGTCCTTCTGGTCTCTTCTCTCTTTACTCAAAGGTTTACGTCAACCTTTCCTTCCTTCCTTCTTTCTTCCCTTTTCTGCCTCTATCAATCCACACTACTCTTGTTACTCTCAATAGTGAAAAACTTATTCATTAGTCATGTTAGTAGACCAGTACTCAATCACCTCTCAGCCGCCTCACTGCTTCTTACCCTCACGCTAGACCTAAAAAAACCTGTCATTCTCTCTGTGTCTATCATACCACACTGGCTTTGTTAATTCTATAGGGAAAAAACTCAAGAATTCGTTATTATTATTAGCTATTAACTAAAGTGAAGCAATTAGTTCCCTTCATTAGTGTGGATTAACACTGAAGATATTTAAGGGGAGGTTTTTACATGTTTGTGTGTGTGTGTGTGTGTGTGTGGGTGAGATTTGGAAAGATTATACCAATTATTACTTAGCAACCATGTATGTTTGTCCTCTCTCTCTCTCTCTTCTCTCCTCCTCTCGTCTCTCTCTCTCTCTCTCTCTCTCTCTCCTCTCTCTCTCTCTCTCTCTCTCTCTCTCTTCTCTCTCTCTCTCTCATCTCTCTCTCGCTCTCTCTCTCTCTCCCTCTTTTAACACTGTCCCTCCTTGTTTTCCTCGCCTCTTACTCCTCCCTACACTGGCCCCCCTCTCTCTGCCCTTACACGGTCCCTTCCATGACATTCTCGCTCTTAACTCTCCCTACACACTGTCCCTCCCGCATATGCCCGTTCTCTATGCGAGTATGTGGTTTCCGCGTGAAGACGTTTGGCTGTAGCTTCGAAATAACCATAGGATTTTTCGAAAATACCCATTGTGATTCCCACGCAAAGTTTCCACTACTAAGTAGTTAACCTAACCTATCCTAACGTAACCTAACCTGACGTGTTCAAGAGTAAACGCCACTTACTCTTCCAGAATACGGGAATTATGCGTCCCCCCTCTCTCTCTCTCTCTCTCTCTCCTCTCTCTCTCTCTCCTCTCTCCTATCCAGAGCTATAATTGACTCTGAACAACTACCACTGTCGTACGTGCGTGCATGGTGTAGGCGCGGATGTGTGCTAAACACTTATCAAGAATGAAAGTTTGGATGGAGGCGCGGCCGCCGAGGCGAGAAACCTGCTGGAACGGAAACCTTCGAGTCTTCCCGCTGAAAAGACGGACGAGAGGAGAGAGATGGAGAGAGAGAGAGAGGAGAGCGAGAGAGAGAGAGAGAGGAAGAGAGATGAGAGAGAGAGGGAGACGAGATGAGAAGAGAGACTAGAGGAGAGGACAGAGAGAGACAGACGAGAAGAGAGATAGCAGAGGAAGAGAGAGAAGATGAGAGAGAGAGAGGAGAAGAGAGAGAGAGAGAGCACATACACACGCACACATACACACACACACACTACCTGGTTGGTCAGGGGGAAACATCTCGTCTGCGTTCGGCCGCAGGGGTGAGTGTGGTGTGTGACGGTTCCCAGCCTTGCCAAAGATCGGTCCTATGAGCTGTAAGCTCCTTACGGGAGGGTAGTAGCTGGAAATCGCCGTTGTCCAGCGCGATGATCAAGCCGCGGTGTGAAATTAACTCCGCACTCAAAAACCCTCATTCTTGATTAGCGCGAAAAAGAGGCGAACAAACAGATTCATGTCATAAATATAATCAAATAAACCAACAAAATCCACTATTCCAGGAGGGCGAGTGTTGGCACGGCGGCTTGTTTAGGTCCTGCACATGCCTCATCAGTGTTGCGTGGCGCGGGTCAGGGAGAAGGCAGGCGATAGATAGATGTGTAATGTGTTGCTGTTTTGTTTCGAAATAAATGCAATGTTTGTAATATTTATTTGTTGTTTGCTTATTCATATTTGTTTTGTTCTGCTTTTCAAATTGTGCATTTTATCATTACATTTGTTCAACTCAGTAAATTTCAATTGTACTTATGGCCCTTAACATTTGCCACACAGAAATCCCCCCAACCCAAGTCTTAGGGGTCACGTGGCGCGCCTGCCTGCCTTCGCCACGCTGTGATCCGCCGGGCCATTGAGAGGCGAAGGAGCTAGATAATGATGAACCTGAAGGAAGGCAGAGCAGACTTCTCAGGGTTGCGTGACCAGTCTGGGGGCCGAGCCAGGCGTGCTCAGGACGCCGTGACGGATAATTTCAAGTCCCTACGCATGAGGTGAAGCTGTGAAGAGTGATGGATGGTAAGGCAGTCAAGATCAAGTGTAGGAAATTATATGTGGTAGATAAGTGATTATAAGATAGTAACTGATAGATTATAAGTGTAGGTATATATAGGTGTCCTGTTGTACATTCCCATCTGTGACGCCTGATATAAGAGCTCTTCGAAAAGGATGGAATGCGACAGAGTCTGATAAATATAGGGTGATTGTTTTTGGAAGGAGAATTAGTGGTGTTAGATTTTGAGACTTGTTGGAAATGGAATAAGATTGAAAAAGGAAGTAGTAGTGGAAGTGTATATTTTGAGATCTTATAAGTGTCAAAAGGAATGTGAAAAATAGGGTGTGAATTGCGACAAGATAGGAAAAGGTTCAGGAATTCAGTATTTGATTATATGCAGTCATGGTGTGAAAAAGTAATAAACAGTTAAAACAGGTATGCCATGTGGAGGGTAAGGGGAGCCATGTGGAGGGTTAAGGGGATGCCATTTGGAGGGTAAGGGATTTGCCATGTGGAGGGATGGAAGGGGTAAAAACACCGCACTCGTAAGGTGGTTGGTTCCATATCAAGGGGAAGCAGAAAAGGTTAAATAACTAAAGAGAATAATCGGTTTCATTCACTTCCGATTTCCCTTGATATGACCAAACCACCTTACGAGTGCTGTGTTTAGCCCTTCCATCTCTCCACATAGCATTCCCCTTACACTCCACATTGATACCTGTTAACACTGCTATTACTCGTACATATGTGAGTGTAGTAGATGCAGTGGGTTAGTGAAGCGTCACGGGTAGATTGACGAATAACTTACTCATCACCATTGTACCACACAACACGACCATCTGCTGATACAAGACTCGCAGGTAAAAAAAAATTTATTACATAAATTTCGATAAGTTTTATTATAGTTTAGTTTGGTTTTTCAGGTAGTGTATACATTTATCACTAGTGCACCATCTTTTAAAAACATATATTTATTCCAGTCATGAAAGTGAGAGCGTCTGGACTTGTAACTTTGCTCTATGTCTTGCTAGACACGTCGTGTCACACTCGTTACTGGGAGGTCATTAGAGGTGGTTATATAGATGCTATGATGTGTCTTCTCTCTTGCTCTGGATTCTGATATTCCCGCGAAGCACAGTCAGTCATCCCTGGAAAATACCCAGCAAAAATCCCTACCAGCCTGCATGTGAGCCCTAAGGCTGCCACACGGCTTCAAAGCTACACAGAAGAGGGTGGGTGTGAGGGCAAGGCGACATAACAAGCCCCCCGTCCCCTCCCCACACCTGCCCTCCTAGACAGCTTTCCGGAACCCAGTGCCTGTTCTATAAGGCTCAAATACAGTGTTGGTATATGTATAAGGGGTATTCTGCAATGCTTCTGAAGTTAAATGATCTGATGGAGAGGATTACTTTAGCCTTCAGTCTGTCTTTCGTATGTTCATTTTTTCTTGTGTTTTGATTATGTCTCTCTTCTTGTGTTGTTCTTCTAGTGTTCTCGTCGTGTTCCTTCTTGTCGGTGTCTTGTGTCTCTCTCTCATGGTGGTGGTGTGTGGTGCTCTCCCTCCTGGTGCAGTTGCTCATTCTCCTCCTTGCCAAAGGGGGGGGGTTTCTTTTTCCTTGCCTTCCTCGCCATCAGGGATATCTTCTAAATCACCCACCTCAATCCCCTCTCACTGCCCAAAGAGACATTATGGTTGTACTAAGTCATTTTTATAAAATTATTCCCGGAAGCCTCTTACTATTAATATTCAGTTATTGCTATTGATAGTATAACAATAAGTGTTGATGGGAAGTGTTGTCAGACGTCAGTAAGCACCTTCACAAGAAAAAAACTACTGTCCAACCTGTCACGACACTTTTCACTCATAATAAAAAATTTACTTCAAATTAAAACAACTGACAACTTCAAATTAAAACAAAAAAATCCTCTATTATATTATTTGAAGTTCTGTGCTCTAATTTGAGAGTGAACAGGTGTATTTTGAAAAACCCCATACAAAATAACTTTTTCTATCTTTCCCAGAGTGCTGCAGCCAAGAGAAGAGGGAAATAATTATGTCTGAAAAGATATCGATTCTTAAAATATTTTTACACCAGCATTACTAACATGGATAAAGCAACAAGGATGAAGTAAGCGTTATAGCTATTCCGTGTATCGTTAGTGCACATACTGTGTTATACAAAAGAAGAATACAAAGTTACAAAACATTTGACAAATATATTACATTTTTGGCGCTCAAAATTTTTTGGCACTCAAATTTTGGAAACTATTTTTTTGGCACCAAAATTGTTGGCACTTCACAAATACGTTAGTAGTACCGTAGTACTACTACGTAGACCCCAGGCTTCACTCCTCCCTCACTAGCTAGTATAAAATGCGAAACATTTTGAGTGCCAAAAAAAATTGGGAGTGACAAGATTTCTGAGTACCAAAAAAATTTGGAGTGCCAAAAAATGTAACTTTTGTTTCTTTTGATAACTACAGTAGCTATGTTGTACATACACGGAATAGCTATACGTTACTTCATCGTGTGTTCAAAACAGCTTATCCAGTAGTATTGCTATGTGAAAATATTTAAAGAATGCGTATACTCTTTTCATAAAAAAATATATAATTTCTCTCTTCCCTTGCTGGCAGCACTCTGGTAAAGATAGAAAAAAAGTTTGCAGGAAGAAATATGTTACTTTTCTGGGGGTGTTTCTAATACACCTTTCCACTATCAAATAGAGCAACAGAACTTAAATGATAAAAAACAAATGAATTTCAAAAATAATAGATGGATATTTTGCTTTTAATTTTAATTCAATTATTTGAATTTGAAGTTCAGTTATTTTTAATTTAAACTTCAGTTGTTTTAATTTGAGTGGACAAGGTGTAGTATAAAGTGTGAGAGATAATGTTTACAGCCTCCCTGATGTGTGGTGGCCTGCCACACCTCTCTTGCCACGCCCTCTTACCCACCACACTTCCCTTCCCACCACAGCGGTACCACTGGTAACACCTGTCACTGAGGCCTCTCACTCCTGCACAGCCTGTCTGCCACACACACTGTGCTGACTGCCTCACTCACCCGCCAGCAATATGCCACCCACTACACACCACTGAAAAAGAATGCCACCAATGTTACAATGTAGGCCACATAACGGTTGTACTGGGGTCCTCGCGCCGTCTCCGTATATGCCGTTGCAATAAGGTGGATAAGACACTGTGTGTGTGTGTTAGGTGATAGTATTCACAGAGTCTTTTCACCTCACGCGTGCCACCAGCCACGAGGTCCCCGTCACTGCCTGGGTAACCGCGAGGGCGGACGCGGGAAACCCCGGGGCGTCTGGCAGGAACACAATCGCCACGACATTACGCCTCAGTTACCAATTAGGCTTTAACATGTGTCCTTTTAAAAAGGTCTCTAAGATAAGTCTACACATGTTACACACTATGTTACACAATATGTGTAAATACACCCGCACATCGCTCGGCCACACCTCACTGTGTCCTCACAGACATAATTCTGCTCGGCCCCCCAAGGGAACCAAGGTTCATCATCAAAAATACATATACACAGATGGGAAAATGTAAAATTAAAAAATAAAATACTAGCAAAAATTAGTTACTATAATACTATCATAAGGGCTTAACAATAAAAATGAGAAACATTAAGGCCTGTGGACCTAAAGTTGTGCGGCTTGGTCAGTGCATGGAGGAGGTCAGCTTGACTCTCTTTAGCCTATAAGCATGTACTACGTCTGTAGTATAATGAGGTTTAATCAAGAAGTATGAATTTATTCCTGAATTTTACTTGTGACCAAGTAAGGTCCTGAAAATTTAGAAACACAACTTAATTTTGGCGTTCCGGAGAAACGTTTCATGACAAAATTCACCTATTATAAATGCAAATAGGAAAAGCTTACTATGCTGTCTACGCATCATCTCCTGACGAGAAGCCTTAAGTTTCCCTAACTGATTTCTGTGAATGATCTGAAAGGACTTAGTTGAAAATGTTAAGTATATCGTCCACTGAATAGACAGGGGGACAGGAGATTGCAAAAGCACATCATAAGGTAGTTCGCTTGTGACACCCATACCAAAATGAAATGTGGATTCTTCCTGAGAGGAAATTTACTGAACCATTGTATCCCCCGAGTCGTACATGAGGTAGCAGTCTTCCCAAGAGTCATGAAAACTCTCCAGCATAATGGCGAAGGACATCAAGAATCTTCTATTAGTCCTCTCTACTACCATTGCTCGCAGGGATAAGCAGTAATGAAAGTTGTGCTTAATTTTGAACTGCTCACAGATGTTATGAAGAATTTGAATTAGCAAATTCAGGGCCATTATCTGAAAGCAGCACGAGGAGTTGTGTAGGAGGCAAATTAAAATTTGAAGCTAGAGCATGAGCAACCGTTATAGCAGAACTTGCTAGGCAAGGGAACTAGAATCACAACGTGTGGGAAATGATCTCACACATACTAGTACATATGTGGACCCTTGATGACTTCGAGGAAGCTGCAAATAAGTGTCGATGCCTACGGTGTCAAAGGAACGACCTCAGGTAAAGGATATTAAAGGATAGGAGCAGTTTTCGTATACCCTTGGTTCGTGCACATGACGACAAAGTGGTTACGTTTCTCTGCATCGAATTGCGCATGGTTTAGGCCATAAAACTTACGACGTGCAGTGGACAAGGTTCTGTCCTACCTGGATGCCCTGCTTGAGGCAGTCGTGAATGATTTTTAAAGCAGTTTCCACTAGACTGGTAGAAAACTAGTGAGTAACCGTGGCTCGTCCATAGGCGACCTTACGACAAAGACCTTCCTCAACTATTGAAAATGTAAAAGTGGAACTGACAATTTAGGCAATAAAAGATTCATCTCCAGACTCTAGTGCATAAATCACTTTGACCACACAGGATCTTGGCGTTTTGGCATTTCGATAAGTCTTGTAGAGAGAAATTGAAGTGTTGAGAGCACTGTACTGGAATTTTGCGTGGAAAGTGCGCTCTGCCACATGATTTTTATTCCGGTATATATTTGATAGTAGGATCAAATTCCCTGAATGATGATGAACCACCGGGCCACACGGCCACAAAGGTTTTCCCTTTAAAGAGATTTTCAGCAACGCAGTGTGATTCCGTGTGAACTGTAATGGGAAACCATAGTAATTTCCTTAAAGTGCTTAAGAGCCCCACACCACCAGTAGAGCTTCAAGGTGAGTTACTGAGTACCGTGAGCTCTAAATCATTAAGCACCTCTACTGGCATATGCAACAACATGAGGTCGTTTCCCTTCAAACTGTTTGCATCAAAACGCCCCCACGCCTAGTGCGAAAAAAAAAGAATCTGTCACAAGAGTGAAAGGCATATGGTTAGTCAGGAAAGTTAAGAATTGGCGCATGTGTAGGTGCCTATCGTTCAAAAGTATCAAAACTTGTTGTGGGGACCATTCCAAGCGAAAGGGAAGTCCTTTTGTCAAGAGTCGGTCAGAGGAGGACTAGCAATCGAAGCATAGTTCTTCACAAAGGCACGAGAGTAACCCGACACCCGAGGAAAGATCGTTACCTTTCAGTGGTGGTAGGGTTGGAAATCTTGACGGCTTGATTTTTACAATCCCAACGTGTGGATTCATCCTAGTCGACAGACGGCCTAAAAAGGTCAATGCGTGACTTGAGAAAAACTGCAAGTGCGCACCGTTAAGTTTAAGACCAGCCTCCAGTAAGTTTCTGAAACACAAGGGAAAGTTCTCAAAGTGACATGGCATAAGTCTTTGGAGAAAGTATGAGCGTCGTCCATGTAGACGAACAAACCATCACTATGATGCCGTGAAACAAGTTTGTTTACTAGGACAGTTGCATGTAAGAGGTGAGTTCCTCAAACCCAATAGACATCTCAGCCATTTATAATTGAGCATTATTTGTTGAGAAGGCAGTTATTTCCCGCGGATTTTCTCTTCAACGGAATCTGCCAGAAACCAGACTTGAGTCCAACTGGTAAACAACTGTATTATCCTTCCCATAGGACTGCAAAAGGTCTCTCAAAATTACAGGGAAGTGGATAGTGATCCGGTACAGTTAAATTGTAAACTTCCTGAAGTCGAGCACAGGCCTGATAAGTACCCATCACTTTTCTTCACCAATAACAAGGGTGAGTCCAAGAGCGAAAAGGACTCCGTATTATTCCTTCATCAAACATGCCGTTATCATGCCTGTACCACAGCTTTTGTCTATGAGGCATACGATAAGAAGGTACAGACGAAGGCTGTGCATCAGTTGTGAGCACAATGTTATGCGGATTTTGTCTGTTACTCATAAGGGTTCCCAAGGTAAGGCAAGAGCGGCCTGTGTTTGTCGCGAGCAAAGCGAGAAGCTCAGGCTTAGCCTCAGGAAAAATCCAGTACCTGTACCGTAAGGTGTTAGCTGATGGAACTATGTCTGCCTGGTCCTACTACCATTAGTCTTCTTAGAGACTCGCTGCTAGAACGGGTGAAGGATCCATGAAGGTCAAACTATTTTGTCTCTCAAAACTGCATAACAAAACTCCATTTTTCAGAGTTATAGGTGACACCCGTAAACATTTGTGACAAACTGCGTCGCCTTATGTCATTCATCGCGTACCGCGGAAAGCGGTCCCTCTAGCGCTAAGCGACTTACAGAGATAGTGTCAGGTATAGACACCAAATGGACTGCCGACAGGAGGCCTCTTGGACTCTCACTGGCAAGTCGAACAGAACTCGAGGAGCCAATATATTGTCTACTATGACAACACGGACACCAACGAACCTTTAGGGGAAACTGATTTCGTTACCCACTAGTAAAGCAGTCATGGGCCTATACTAGCAGAAACGGTTTGCTGATCACTGTTGGAAAAAGTCAGAGGGTCATAAAGCCAATGGAGCTGGACTTGTCATGCTTGAGGAGAGAACGCCATCTAATGAGATTTGCTTGTGCTGTGGAATTACATCTAAGGTGATGGGGTAGCAAATGATTCTAAACCCAAAAGACATCACATTTAAAAACAAAACTTGGTGTTACTATAAACTGTATGGTAAGGACTTTAAAATTAGGAGCAAGCATAGAGAAGGGTCACAGTGCCATCACCTCTAGTGTGAGACCTTGAACATTTGTAGAGTGGCTGTAGAGGGTAACCAAGGGAAATTATTGACTTGTTTTTGTTTACATAAGCACACTCACTAAGGAATATTGGATGAAGCACCTGTGTCCACTCCGAAGAGCAATAGAAACTGTCTCGAGTGAACATGAATTTATCATAGAAAGACACGCCGCTAAATAGATGGGGACTATGCAAGACTTGTCTGTGACTTGTGTCTGAACTAATCTGGGTCTTTGAACCTGCACGAATTTCCCCCGAATGCTGATATCCATTTCCATACCAACTGTTATCGTCTGAGTCGCTTCAACCTCAGAATCAACCAAAACATTCCTCTGTTGAATGGTTCCCCACTCGTGAATTACACAATATTTTGGCGGAGGACGAAATTGCCATACGAGGCTGTTGTGGTCGTGCAGGAGACGCAAAAACGTGCTGGCGGAGGGCGAGAAGGCCAAGTCTTGTCTCTGTGAGCAACCTGCATATGTACTTATCTGACCAAGATTTCGTTTCCTTATTTTTCTGATAGAAGTAATATCAGTAGACCTGCTTTCCACAGTGTAACACTGCTGGGGCGCGAGTACAGAAACCCTGGAGGTGGAAGTGGTGGTGGAGGAGGAGGAGTGAGGATGATGAATTGAGTCTCCATTGACACCGGCGCCACTGACTCAGGTTGTGAAAAATAGGCACTTTTAGGCTCTTACGCTAGCCGCTTAGTGATTTTTAGTAGAGAATTCTAGAAGGTTATCCCATGGCTTAAAACTCAAGAGATGAAGCGATACGACGTCTTGTGGAGTTAAGAAGGGATATAATACTGAAATTCTAGAAATCAGTTTAAATCTCTCTATGACAGGGCCACTTGAAACCCACTTCAAAAGCCCACTTTCAAAAAAGTGATCGGATCATCTCATAAGTGGGCTTAAAAACCTTCCCTGGTCGACCCGGGTCCAAAAAATGGGCCACATGGGGGGATTCCGCCACAGGGGGCGGCGGCCCTTATCTCGGACAGACAGACCCACACCACACACACTTTCGCTTATAATTATTATTATTAGATATATATATATTAATATATATATATATATATATATATATATATATATTATATATATATATTATATATAATATATATATATATATAGATATATATTTATATATATATATATATATATAGATATATATATTATTATATATATATACTAAATTATATCCATATGTTTTATTGATAACAAAAACCAAAAATAGTAAAGTTAAGCCAGTTTAGTTTGTCTAAGTTTAATATCATTTCCATTAAATATATATTTTTGGTTTAATAAGAACACACTTTAAACAAAATAAGTATTTAAGAATAGCTGGACTAAAGGGGTGTTCACACTGAGGTTTTTCGTCATTTGTCGACAGAGAATTCGGTCTGGGGTCTGGGGCTGGGTCATGATCGCAATAGGTTTTAAAAAAAAAAATCACACACCCGCTCACTCGGTCTTTTATCGACCGACTTGCCGAGAATTTCGCGCGCCAAATTAAAAATAAAACGCAGAAGCCAGCACGTCCCCTCCTCCCCACTCACCCCAATTATTGGTATAATTTCGGTATGGGCACTAAAAACTAACAAATTTAACTTACATCATCGTGCAGATCTTTTTCATCCTTAATTTGAATCCCATTTCCAATTTCCCATGCCAATGGGCGATACATATAATACCGAAAATTTTTCATTTTAGCTACCGTAGATAACAGTAAGTCGCCAGCAAGGACAACTTTTTTTTCTTGTTTTTACAGAGGTGTGGTGGCGTAATACTTACATTTCTAAATCCATGATTTCAGGAAAGTCAAGAAGATTCCTATCTGGAGAGTCTGAGCCATTTTGTTTCTTCATTCTGTGTCATAGTTTTATGGTAGGGCCTATAACTAAACAAATTACAAAAATATCCTACAAGTGGCTACCAACAGTAGGAGTCCCCATCTAGTGTTTATTTTACGAGTTTCCTACCGCTGTCGTCGTTCGCCGAAAAAAAAAAAAGGGGTGTGAAATTTGAAAGCGTATTATACTTGCCAGCTACAAAGGCATAAAACAACGCTGAAACAGGTAGATTATACGTCATGATATAAACTATTGTGTATCATCTCAGTGGACCATTAAAAATCAGTTGTGATGCTATCTATCTTTCTTCTATTATTATATGCTATTAATAAAAGCGAACGTGTTTCTGTCTGTGTGTGTGGTGTGTGTGGTATAGGTTCCGCCCCCCGTGGCCGCAAAACCTCATATGGCGCTTTTGGAATTAGGTTGACCAGGGGCAAGGTTCAAAGCCTACTTATGAGATGATCCGATCCATTTTTTTTTTTTTTTTTTTTTTTAGCAGCCTATTAGCGAGAATTGTGAAAAACAAAAGTAGGTTGCGAGAATTGAGAAGCCTGATGTAGGGTGTGATGGTAATGTGGTGAGTGAATGGGTGGGCTTGATGGGTAATGGGTGAGTGCATTGGGTGGGGGGATGGGTAATGGGTGTGAAGGTGATGGTCGGAGGAATGGGTGGGGTGGTGTGATGGTAGGTTGGGGTGGTGATGGGTGATGGGTGAGGGAAAATAGGTGGGGGGTGATGGGAGTAATCTATAATAAATAAGCAAAAAGTATGTCTCTCTGTCGTCTGTCGTCTGTGTGTGCTGTGTGTGTGTGTGTGTGTGTGTGTGTGTTGGTATAGGTTCCGCCCCCCGTGGGCGCCAATCAACTCATATGGCACAATTTTGGAAACGGGGCTTGACCAGGGGGAAGTTTTAAGCCCAATTTGAGATGAATCCGATCCAGATTTTTTTTTTTTTTTTTTAGCAGCCTATTAGCGATAATTGTGAAAAAAAAAATGGGTTGCGAGAATTGAGGAAAACCTTGATGTTTTCGGGTGGATGGTAATGGGTGACGGTGACATGGGTGGGGTGATGGGTAATGGGTGTGGGGTGATGGGGAGTGAATGGGTGGGGTGTTGATGGGTTGGGGGTGAGGTGGATGGGTGCGGGAATTAGGTCGGGGGGTGATGGGTAATCTATATAATAAAAGCGAAAGTGTGTCTTCGTGTGTGTGTGTGTGTGTGTGTGTGTGTGTGTGTGTGTAAGGTTCCGACCCCCGTGGCGCAAAACAACCTCATATGGCACATTTTGGGAATCAGGTTGACCAGGGAAGGTAATAAGCCCACTTATGAGATGATCCGATCACTTTTTTTTTTTTTTTTTTTTTTTAGAGCCTATTAGCGAGAATTGTGAAAAAAAAGTTTTTGGTGGCAGAGAATTGAGGAAACCTGATGTAGGGTGATGGGGTAATGGGTGAGTGAATGGGTGGGGTGATGGGTAATGGGTGTGAGGTGATGGGTGAGGAATGGGGTGGGGGGGGGTGATGGGTTGATCGGGTGAGGGAACGTGAGGAAATAGGTGGGGGGTGATTGGGTAACCTTATAATAATCTAAGCAAATGTGTGTCTGTCTGTCTGTCTGTCGTCTGTCTCGTGTGTGGTGTGGTGTGTGTGTGTGTGTGTGTGTGTGGTGTGGTGTGTGTGTGTGTGTGTGTGTGTGTTGTGTGTGTGTGTCTGGTAAGGTCCGCCCCCGTGGCGCAAGCAACCGTCATATGGCACATTTTTGGAAAACCGGGGTGACCAGGGGAAGGGTTTTAAGCCCAATTATGAGATGATCCGATCTTGTA
This sequence comes from Chionoecetes opilio, assembly GCA_016584305.1. Taxonomy (NCBI): domain Eukaryota; kingdom Metazoa; phylum Arthropoda; class Malacostraca; order Decapoda; family Majidae; genus Chionoecetes; species Chionoecetes opilio. Next base: position 7,726 of record JACEEZ010013022.1, on the reverse strand, counting down.
TTTTTTTTTTTTTTTTTTTTTTAGCAGCATTATTAGCGATAATTGTGAAAAAAAAAAAGTGGGTTTTTGCGAGAATTGAGGAAGAAAACCTTGATGTAGGGTGATGGGTAGTGGGTGAGTTGAATGGCGTGGGGTGAAGGGTAATGGGTGTGGGGTGTATGGGTGAGTGAAGGGGTGGGGGGTGATGGTGTATGGGTGAGGGAATAGGTGGGGGTGATGGGGTAATGGTAACTATAGCGAAAGTGTGTCTGTCTGTGGTGTGTGTGCTGTGTGTGTGTGTCTGGTATTAGGTTCCGCCCCCCGTGGCGCAATCACTCATATGGCCACATTTTGGAACCGGGTTGACCAGGGGAAGGTTTTAAGCCCATTATTGAGATGATCCGATCACTTTTTTTTTTTTATTCAGCAGCCTAATAGCGATCAATTGTGAAAAAAAAGTGGGTTGCGAGAATGAGGAAACCTTGATGATACGGTGATGGGTAATGGTGAGTGAAGGGGCGTGGGTGATGGGTAATTTAAATGGGTGTGGTGGTGTGAGTGACTTAGTGAATGGGGATGGGGGTGATGGGTTGTGGAGATGGGTGATGGGTGAGGGAATAGGTGGGGGGGTGATGGGTAAGGGTGAGTGAATGGGTGGGGGGTGATGGTAAATGGACCTGTGAGGAAGGGGTGGGGGTAATTACATACATTTCTACATCCATGATTTCAGGGAAAGTTAGAAGGGGTATCTGGAGAGTCCGTGTTTGGTGGGCCTTCGGCCCACCAAAACACAAGTGGTGGGCAAAGGCCCACCCCAATAGCCCTCAGCAGAGCTAGCCAAAAAGTCCGCCGAGAAGGGCGCTTTGCGGCTTATTACGTAATATAAAGGCTGACGACTGACTGCAGGTGGCGACTTTACTGTTAACTACGGAGCATAAACGGTTGTTAGTTGAAATCAGATTATGTAGGTTAGACGGGTTTTGTTTAGTAGATTGATATCAAGGAAAAAATGAAAAAAACGATCCATACTACTTCATAATAGGTAAAGTGCGCGAAAACTTATCTACGCGCGCCAAATACACACAAGCCAGTCCACTAACCCCCTATAGCCCCGTTAGCGCGACTGACCCCTGACCTGCTGCTCATTGAGACCCACCTGCCCATGGTACAAGAACGTCCCGGAAATCATTGAACACTTGCTGCTACAAAGCGATACTAAAAGCAAGAAAAGGTCACAAGAAGAAGAAGAAGAAAGATGATTTGTCGACAGAAACGAAATGCGTGTAGTGAAACGTAATCTCCGCACTAGCCCGCAAGAGACCGACCTTCTCTGTCGAACAAAAAAAAACAGTGTAGTCTACATTCTCATCCACAAGATTTTTATTGGCATACTTTGGTAATTGTGGCAGTTCAATCAAATATATATGCTAAGGATGGAGGATTCAGAGTTGATGCAGAATGAGGTTGTCCACAGCTTACAAAAATCATACTTTCATGAATTTTGCATTGGATTGTGAATATCTTTTCTGAATCTGGGATACAGCTTCAATCAAGAAAGACTGACATGGACTTATAAAAACTGTGAAAGTTATGCGTAGTACTGATTCCCGATGTTTAGGAGATTCCCTTACTGTGCCGGATGCACTCACTCCTTAGATATACATTCTCACAGAATTAAGACACTTGAAAAAAAATATGTTGACCAGGTCTAAGTAATGAAAATATCAGCATTCTTAACAAAGGCTCACATCCAGTTGAAGTTCAGTACACAAGTTCGAAATGAGTTGCATGTCCTCAGTTTTCAGTGTGAAAAAAACTGGAGCCTCAGACTGGAAAAACGTATTAAACTAATTGAACCTTACCCAAGTTGTAAATCCAGAAATTGAGGTAGGCTTGGGAAAGCTTGTTTTTCAAGGCTAGTAACAATCATATCATTTTATGTGTTGGGCACTAAATGTAATGGGCCCCAGGCATAACTACGTCACGGTTTGTTACAGCGGTGCATTGAGAGATAAGTCGGGGTCGCGCGGGTGCCCTACCGAGGGAAGAAGACTACGACGATGAAAGAATTTCGAGTTGTTTAGTTTGAAATTGATATTCCAGGTGCTATATTACCAAGCCTGTTCTCGCTGACAAGACTAGAGAAGACCTGATATGATGGCTGATGTGCAGAGCTTCTCAACCAAAAAAAAAAACGGTACAGCAAGCCTCGTCAAGAGGTAGCAAGAAAAGTGGTAGGGACACCCCTAACCACTGCTTACCTTTTGACGAGGCTCTGCGGTGACTCTGTTTCTGGTTGAGAAGCCTCTTGATATCAGCCATCATCTCGATCAGGTATTCTCTAGTCTTGTCAGCGAGAACAGAGATCTGGTAATAGGCTAAATAGCACCTGGAATTCAATTTCGCGCCAAAACAAACCTAAATTCTTTTCATCGTCGTAGTTCCTCTTGTAGGATGTACATATTCATGGTTATGATAGTATTTGAGGTCGTTCTTTATTAATTTGAGTTCCTTTTGCTGTCTTCCTCAGAATAAGTAGTAAGGGTATACATCATGGTTTAAGTGTTACTTGACAGTGTTTATGTGCAACTGTTTATGGAGTATCAGATAAATTAAAGCAAAAATTGGTGCCGTGGTTTATGCAACTGTTTTTTGGATGGAGTAATCAGATAAAGGAACGCAAAAAATGGTGATGTTTGTGTAGAGATAAGTATAAGATTAATACAAGATGTACGATCAATACTATAGTGTTTGCAGACGGACACTGTAGAATACTACTAGCCAGAGTTAAAAATGGTTTTCAAAAATTGCGTAAATGAATGCAGTACTGTTGTGTGAGGAGGAAACTGAAGTTAATGTGGCAAAAGTAGAGTGCTAGGGTTGTGGTAAGAAACCAAAGAGTGAAGTTATGAGTTTGAAGATCAATATAGGAATGAGAATTGAGAGCCAGAAGCAATGTAAAATAATGATGAATGGACAGTAATGGCTCTATCATGTGCAAGTATGGAGGCACGGATAGGGGAGATAAGAGAGGGAGAGCCCTGCCTACAAGGAAAGGAAAGTAGTGGGCTCCTAGGGCGCGCCGTGAGATGAGGACAGTGAGTAAGGAAGGCTCTTAGGGATAGCATACTAGTGCCGGACAGTAACATATTGCCAAGTCAGACCTGGGGACGTGTGGAATATATGTCGGAGGACTAATTAAGATTCAAGCAGTTGAAATGGTTACTTAGACGGTGTCCTGTGATGGAGTCCACCGATTGGTCGTTTCTTATCAGCTTTATCCAATTATTTTTCTATTCTCAGCTTTTAAAAGTTGGTACAACCGTAAAGAAGGTGTTGTCTACTTATTGCAACAACAATAGGGAAACAACAGTTTGCAGGAGGGCATATTTAAGGACACCAGCGGTGTCTTTCTTCACTGGCTAGCGCCCGCCGCTCCCCTCATGACCCGACTTATCCCACAATGCACGCGGTAAACATACTGTGACGTAGTTATGGGTTGGGTCGTTCTGTGAAATAAAGCTCCAATTAATGCATCCCACTGTTCTACCAGCAATCTGTTCCACATGCTGTACAGACAATTAACCACTGGTTTGGCCTGGAGCCAGGATTGTAGAGGTTCAATATAAAAAAAAAAATAAACTCTTATTGAAATGCATGTTGCCTCCTGGAGCTAGACTAAATTAAGTGTGCAAAACTGTTACGGCATAAATCTTCAACATATTTTGGGAGTTCTGAGGCACGCATTTGATGCACATAGATGAAATCATAGGCATGAACATTTGACATTATGAATTGAGGCAAAGATTCTTTTAACAATGTAGCTACTGAATGAGTTGGCTCCCATCATCACATTTGTAGTGTCAAAACAAAACCCAACAATATTATTAACAGGAATGTTTTTGATCCGTGAAACATTCGTTCATGGCATTGAAACAGTTCCTACAGCTGAGCTATCATTAACCTCTATCAAATCTAGAAAAGAGTTTTCAAGTTTATCTTTCTCAAAAATTGTGCTAATACGCACAAAATTGTTTAGTTGTAACTCCTGTCTGTTGGTTTATCTATAATTACAGAAAAAAGCCTTTCACGTAAGATTCCAAAGAAGTCAGGCCGAAATGCCTTTCCAAACACTTGTATTATTATGTTTGGAGGTTCTTTGCTTCCTAGCTTTACATTCTGTATAGCGTCACATCAGGAAACTTGCTTTAAAGAGTCTAGTAAGGGTTGCCACATAAAGAATGGGCAAAGTGATGTTCTGATAGAAAAGCACACACCCAAAGTTCAATTTTACGGCAGACTTTCGATTGGGTCATTTGCAATAATAAACCTGGGGGCAACTGACTTTGTCTTAGAAATTTCACCAATTTTCGTCATCTGGTGAAAATTTTCGTCATTGGCAACACAAAACCCGGCCCAGAGCAGAGACAGAAAAACGGGAATCTATGAAGGGTGACACAGTAGATTTCTGCTAGCCTTACATAAATAAATGTTTCGTGTGTATAAAAAATGAAAATTAAACACTGATTTTACATTCAATGAATCCTTGAATTTGAATTTTTAAAACGACAAACACCTGATTACCCTAGACATTACCCTAAATGAGCATTACCCTAAAACCGCTACCCTAGAAGGGGTCCGATTACCCTAGTTTAGGGTATTTAACCTAAAATGGGACAGCACTGTGCCGGGTAACGCAAGTGCCTGCGCGGGAACACCCCGGTGCGTCTGGCGGGGGAACACCACTCGCCACGCCTACGCCTCAGTTACCAATTAGGCTTAACATATGTCCTTTTAGGAAAGGTCTCTAGATAAGTTACACATCATGTCTACACACTATGTCTACACAATATGTGCTAAATACACCAGCTCACCGGCATGGCCACATAAATCATCTCCTTGGAACAAAACTACAATTGAAAAACTCTCTCTTGATGGGGTAAATACTTTTTCTTTCATATAAATTGTTCTAGAAATAAGTTGTTCATTCATTTCAGTGCAGAAAAAAAATAGTCTCCCTTGTGTGCTGTGTTTGTGCCTTGAAACCCAGTAACACCTGTGCCCTCCACCCTGCGCCTGCCTCACCACCCACTGCTTCTATCACTGCATGCCTTCCCTCCACCCTGCGCCTGGCCTCACCACCCACTGCTCTATCACTGCATGCCTTCCCTCCACCCTCCCGCCTGCCTCACCACCCACTTTTCTATCACTGCATGCCCTCCCTCCCGCTAGCCTCTGCTTCCTGGTCTCTGTATGGGGTGGGACAGACTCACTAAAAGCTCAGTGTGTCTGCCGCCCAATTAAAAAACTACATTGCTGACAATACTACATAAGAACTAAGGAAAAGCTACAAGAGGCTGGGAGACCTGCACGTGGTAGTTCCTGTTACTTAGCATACCTACATCCACCTTTCATCCCCATCCATAACATGTCTAGCCTCCTTTTAAAACTCCCTATTGTCTCGCACTAACTACCTGATATCTGAGTCTATTCCAATCATCTACCAATTCACAATCTACTCCACAGATAATTCCTCGTTTGACAAGGCACCCAATCACTCTCCTCCCTTGCACCAATCTCTCTCTCGTCTCACCTTCCAGGCTCGCAAAAAAAACCAAGATACTTATATTCCGGAACCTCTTCTCCAATCTTTCCCCATTCAGCCTCACTTCACATTCCTATAGACACTTAACTCCTACTCTAACAACTCTCAAATTCTACCACTTCATTCCTACTCCTTTGAAATATATCACCTTACCCTCTAATACAGTAGCTCGCAACCTTTTCTGTCGTTTCCCCCTTTAACCAGTTCAACCATCCCGGGTTTCCCCCTTCGTGTGAAAATAAGTAGCCAAAAAAACACAAGTATATAGAAAACTCTCTTCTACAGTCTATCTTCTATCTTCGACTCTATCTTCATGTCAGGAGTCTCGCTGAGGATGTCGAGGGACATTTGAACGCTAATGACCTCCGATCCGCCACCGAGCCCTGAAGAAGCTCCGTTCCAAGTCTCCTTCTCGGGCGAGTGCTATTCGAACAGCAGATGGGAACCTCGTGTCGGACACGGATGGGCAGATGGCTCGTTGGGCTGAGTACTTGGGCAGTTGTTCACCCGGGGGACCCTCCAACTGAGCAGCTTCACACCACTGGGTTACAGGCAGTGGATGCCGATCCTCCCATTGACGAATCCGCACCCCCTCTTGACGAAGTCAGAGAGGCTGTAGCAAAGTTGAAGGGTGAAAAGGCAGCTGGTTTTTTGTAATATCAGTGCGGAGCTCCTCAAAGTGGGGGTGAGGCCATGATCCGCGGGTTGCATGCTGTCCTGACTGCCGTGTGGCAATCAGGTACCATTCCTCCTGACTGGAAAAGGGGGCTGGTCGTCCCTATCTGGAAAGGGAAAGGGGACCGTCAGGACGCAACAATTACCGCGGTATTACACTGATCAGCGTACCAGGCAAGGTGCTTGCCCATCTATTGCTGACACGAATTCGCAGTCATCTGGTGAAGCATCAGAGACCTCAGCAGTCTGGGTTCACGCCTGGTAAGTCAACACACGGACCGTATCTTGGGCGCTTCGTGTCCTGGTGGAACGCCGACGTGAGTTTCGACAGAGGATGCTTTTGCGGCCTATTTTTGATCTCAAGAAGGGTTTGACTCAGTGCATCGTGAGTCACTCTGGGATCTTCTGCGATTTCGAGGGATTCCTGCAAGGGATATTGGTTTTATAACTGGTCTGTATTCTGGGACTGAGAGTGCTGTGAAGTGTGGGGCAGGTGTATCCAGCTTCTTTCCTGTGAATATAGGAGTGAGGGGAAGGGTGCCCTCCTTGCCCCATCACTTTCAACGCTTGTATGGACTGGGTATTGGACAAGGTTTTAGATCAAAGTGATTGAGGAGCACCGTCGGCAACACCAAGATCAACTGATCTTGTTTTTTGCCGATGATGCAGTAATCTTTGCTGAGTCGCTGGAGGTCCTGGTGATGGCTCTCGAGGCGCTGCACGGGGGAGGCAAGCCTTTGGGACTTGAGGTCTCCTGGCTCAAAGACCAAGGTCCAGGTATTTGGAGACTTACTAGATGAAGCAGTACAGTATGTTTATGCGTGTGGCGAGGGGATTGAGATCTTGGAAAGTTTTACATACCTTTTGGTTTTGCGCAGTCCATAATGACGGCGGGGCACGTCAAGAAGTCTTACGGCGGATTAGCATAGCCCACGGTGTTATGGAATCGCTCAGCGGGGGGGTATTTGGCGTTGTCGGTACCTGTGCAGGAGGACAAAGATCCGGATCTTCAAGTCGCTTGTGATCCCTGTCTTACTCTATGGTTGTGAGACATGGACACTAAATAGTGAGTTGAAGAGACGAATTCAAAGCCTTTGGTAATAAGTGTTTTCGCAGAATCATGGGGTATCGCTGGGATGATTACGTGTCAAAATCAGCGATTGCCCCCGTGAGACTGATCGAGGCCTATTACCTGCATAGTCCGTCAGCGCCAAAATTCGGCTATATTGGGCATGTTTGGGACGCTACCCTGAAACCCATCCTTCCCATCGGGTTGTATCTGTAAGAGACAATCCGGCGTGGAGGAGGCCAAGGGGGCACCCACAAGGCTCGTGGGTGGGGCAAGTTGATGTTTTTTTGTCGAGAGCTGCTTGGTATGGGAAGGAGCCTGCATGGGAACTCGCGCGTGGTGACCCCCGGGAGTGGCGTCGTTTGGGCGGGGGAGCGACGCGCCCCCGGCGTAGGGCC
>JACEEZ010013021.1:0-15667 GCA_016584305.1 Chionoecetes opilio | reverse complement strand
AGAAAGAGGAATAGAACATAGCACAGAGAGAAAAAATGAGAAAATAGCACACACACACACACACACACACACACACACACACACACACACACACACACACACACACACACACACAACACACACAGAAATCAGAAACATGACTAATTCTACATAGACACAATTTAAAAGCTATAACAGACAAAATGGACACAGACAGACAGACAGAAATACATACAGACAGACAGACAGACAGACAGACAGACAGACAGACAGACAGAAATACATATAACCCCTTGAGACCCAGAACGTAATTTCCATTGTAATTTGGGTACCATTAGACGATTTTTAGTGACTATTAGCAATATTTTATAGCTATGACCTATTTAGTATCCTTGTCCACTAGTTAATTTGGTATATTTAGTCACTTTTCGAAATTTTATGGCTAACGACAGACGATATTATATAGCCAAGGAAAGATCCGCGTGAAGGGGTTAACGATTTCTTCTAACTTCACCTTCTAACTACCTCCTAACTAACCTAATCCTAACTTCTCTACACATATCTTCTTCATTACTTCTCTAACATATACTTCTAACTTCACCTTCTAACCTAATCCTAACTAACCTAATGCTAACTTCTCTACACATATCTTCTTCATTACTTCTCTAACATATCTTCTAACTTTACCTTCTAACTAGCTCCTAACTAACCTTTACCTAACTTCTCTACACATATCTTCTTCATTACTTCTCTAACATATACTTCTAACTTCACCTTCTAACCTAATCCTAACTAACCTTTACCTAACTTCTCTACGCATATCTTCTTCATTACTTCTCTAACATATCTTCTAAATAGCTCCTATCTAACCTTCACCTAACTTCTCTACACCTTCCCACAGTGCATTTTTTAAGCAAATCTTACTGGGCGACATTCTTTGGATAGCCAGAAAGGTAAAGGCCTACCTGTTAAAATATAGTTTTTTGGATACATCAACTTCACCCTTTTGTATGTTGTGTATAAATAATGATCCTATGCAGTAATAAGAATGCACTTCTGGATCTAACACACACAGATAAGATGAACCATTGTCTCCAGGAAGGATTTTATGAACAAATATCTTGTCGACCAGTAGCTGAATATTGTTCTTACTGGGCGACAGTTTTCCATCACTGGGAGACATTTTGGTCGCCCAGTTACCATGTAAAAAAATGAACTGCCTTCCCTGCATACACTGTGTTGATATTGTGGTGGTGGTGTTGACTGAGTTGCTCGCCCATCCACCTATTACCTTGTTCTGTTACCCATCAACATTTCCACTACCTTCAACACCACTATAGTCGCCACTGCACTAATGTCGCCAGGCCATATATTACGAGTTTTAGCATCACTACAGATTTTTATGTGCCACTGAAGACAGGTACATAACATAAACTACTGTGCATGTCTCTTCCGTGGCACATACAAGTCTGTAGTGATGCTTTAGTGGTGAAATTCGTAACATATGACGCCTGGCGACTTTAGTGCACCGTGGCGACTATAGTGTTATATGCGGTAGGGATCAGGTAAGGGGTTGACAGTACAAATGTTGCTCTTAGGCGACAGGTTAGCAGAAGGGGACAGTCTTAACCCCTTCAACGCCCCAGATCCTTCTTGGCTATATAAAATCGTATGTTTGTTGCCATAAATTACGAAAGTAGCTTAATATACAAATCCAGTAGTTGACAAGGATCCTATAAATATTGCTTATATTCACTAAAATCGTGTAATGTACCCAAACTACAATGGAAATTATGTTCTGGCCTTTCATCCATCCATCCATACCATCCATACACATCCTTCATCCATGAATTTATCTACTTCTTTTAAGCTCCCTATTGACCTCCACACTAACTACCTGTCCCGTTAAGCAGACTACGTTCCGATACTAGGTACGAGGCGATAGCGCGAGGGCACCCGTGGCATGAGAGAGAGAGAGAGAGAGAGAGATAGAGAGAGCAGAAGAGAGAGAGGAGAGAGAGAGAGAGAGAAGAGGAGAGAGCGCGAGAGCGAGAGCGAGAGAGAGAGTAGAGAGAGAGAGAGAGAAGTGAGGAAGGGAAGAGACCAGGTGCTTCGCAGTGGCCGTTTATTTGTTCCTGGAAGGTGAAGGTTCTGAGTGGATGGTAAGAGAGAAGAGATAGAGAAGAGAGAGGAGAGAGAGAGGAGAGAGGAGAGAGACGAGAGAGAGAGAGGAGAGAGAGAGGAGAGAGAGAGAGAGAGAGAGAGAGTGAGTGAGTGAGTGATGAGTGGAGTGAGTGAGTGAAGTTGAGTGAGTGAGGAGTGAGTGATGAGTGTGAGTGGGTGAGTGAGTGAGGGAGTGGTGGGTGAGTGAGTGAGTGAGTGAGTGATGAGTGAGTGAGTGAGTGAGTGAGTGAGTGAGTAGTGAGTGCGTGAGTGAGTGAGTGAGTGAGTGAGTGAGTGAGTGAGTGAGTGAGTGAGTGAGTGAGTGAGTGAGTGAGTGGGAGAAAGAACAGAAAGGAGAGAGAGCAGGAAAGGAGAAGAGAGAGAGAGAGAGAGAGAGAGAGAGAGAGAGAGAGAGAGAGAGAGAGAGAGAGAGAGAGAGAAGAGAGAGAGAAAAAAAAAAGAAAAACATGCAAGGTCTAATATATGCAAATACTCACACGTAAAAAAACAGACAAGTCGAGGAAATTATGGGGGTAGAGATCTTAGTAAGGCAAGAAGGTGAGCGAGGGAGGCCGAGTGCTTGCAACACGGGTGTGTGTACCTCATGACCGTGTTGCACGACCTCGGTTAGCATTTTAAACACACACACGCACACACACTACACACACACTGAGAGATAGGAAGAGAGAGAGAGAGAGAGAGAGAGCGAGAGAGAGAGAGAGAGAGAGAGATAGAGAGATAGCAGAGAGAGAGAGAGAGAATCAATTTAACAGGTCCAGGAATTACATATCAGTTGCTGAGGAATATAAGAATAGGCATTCAATATCTGGATGAAGCGATGATTAGAAATTGATAACATCTTTGATTCGACCAAGGTTGGAATATGCGGCAGTGATTGGTTCACCACATAAAAGAAGATATAGGAAGATTGAGAGAATACAAAGAGCAGCCACAAAAATGGCTCCAAGCCTGAGGAGATTTTACCATATGAGGAACGACTTTCAAGACTAAACCTCCCAACGTCTTGAGACAGAAGAGAAAGGGGAATTTTAGAGCATGTTAGAGAGCATCATGGGTCCTGGAAAAAATTGATCGAGAAGAATCTGTTTGTGTGGGACGATAGAAGTGCAGAGGTCATGTAGAAGAAATTGAAAAGGAAAGACAACATGCGACGGGACAAAAAAAATACAGCTTCCCGTATATAAGCCTAGAACCTGGAACAACCTTGAATGCAAAAGTGATTAATCCAAGAGTATTCCGGACTTCAAAGGCAAGCTGGATATAGTAGATTTGAGACGACACACAACTATGTAAATACAACTAGGTTAAATTACACACACACACACACACACACACACACACACACCCACACCCACCACACACACACACACCAAACACACACACACACACACCACACACACACACACACACACACATATTCCTTCACTTCCTCCTTGACGTAGCAATACTCCCTGACGGGACTTTTGTAATGAAAAAAATAACAGAAAAACTCCTTTTGACCTGTAATTGAATCCTATTAAAATAACTCTTTTGATCCTATGTTTTTTTCCTAACAACTCAAAAAATAACTCTTTTGACCTTTTTTCCTAACAACCTAAAAAAATAACAACTCTTTTGAATCTAATTTTTTTTCCTAACAACCTAAAAAAATAACTCTTTTGACCTTATTTTTTGCCTAACCCAAAAATAACAACTCTTTTGACCTATTTTTGTCCTAACCTCAATAACCTCTTTGACCTATTTTTTCCTAACAAACCATCAAAAAATACACTCTTTTGACCTATTTTTTTCTAACAACCTCAAAAAATACACTCTTTTGACCTATTTTTTTTCCTAACACCTCAAAACATAACTTTTGACCTATTTGTTTTTTCCTAACAAAACCTCAAAATACAACTCTTTTGACCTATTTTTTCCTAACAACTCAAAAAATACTCTTTTGACCTAATTTTTTTCCTAACAACCTAAAAAAATACAGCTTTTTTTGACCATTTTCCCTACACAACCTCAAAAAATAACAACGTCTTTTGACCTATTTTTTTCTAACAACCTTCAAAAATAACCTCTTGACCTAATTTTTTTCCTATCAACTTCAAAATAACAACTCTCTGACCTTTTTATTCCTACCACCTCAAAAAAATAACAACTCTTTTGACCTATTTTTTCCTAACCACCTCCAAAATAACAACTCTAACCTATTTTTTCCTACACCTCAAAAATAAACAACTCTTTTGACCTATTTTTTCCTACACCTAACAATACAACTCTTTTGGCCTTTTTTTTTCCTAACAACCTCAAAAAATACCAACTCTTTTGACCTATTTTTCCTAACAACCTCAAAAAATACTCTTTGACCTATTTTTTCCTAACAACCGAAAAAAATAACACTTTTCTTGACCTGTTATTGTGAATCCCTATTTTTCTTTTCCTTTATCCCTAAAAACCTAAAAACATAACTCTCTTTACATGTAATTAATGATTTGAATATCAAATTTTTACTTGTAACCAACTCCCCTTGCTTACCTGAACAGCCGCAGCCGCCTCCCTGGTACAATGAATGGTTTCGCCTTCCCTCTATCTATTAAGTCCTCTTGTATGTTGTGTCTCCGCTTGTATGCCTCATCGGCTTCCTGTAATAAAAGGTAATAATTGTGGGTAGATTCGCTTTCTAGATAAAACTTGTAACGTAAAAGTAAAGTAATTGAAGAGTAGTAGTGGCTTAGTAGTAGTAAGTAGTAGTAGTAGTAGTAGTAGTAGTAGTATAGTTTAGTAGTCGTAGTAGTAGTAGTATTAGTATTAGTAGTAGTAGTCGTAGTTAGTATAGTAGTAGTATAGTAGTAGTATGTAGTATAGTAGTAGTAGTAGTAGTAGTAATTAGTAGTCGTATATAGTATGATTAGTAGTAGCAGTAGTATAGTAGTAGTATAGGTAGTAGTAGTATGTAGTAGTAGTAGTAGTAGTATTAGTGGTAGTAGTATAGTAGTGAGTATTCGTAGTAGTAGTATAGTATTTAGTAGTAGTAGTATAGAAGTAGTCAGTATTAGTAGTGTAGTAGTATATTGGGGGAGGTAGTAGCTAGATAGTAGTAGTAGTAGTATGTAGTAGTAGTAAGTAGTAGTAGTAGTATAGTAGTAGTAGTAGTAGTAGTAGTAGTAGTAGTAGTAGTAGTAGTGGTAGTAGTATAGTAGTATAGTAGTAGTATAGTAGTAGTATAGTGTAAGTAGTAGTAGTATTAGTAGTACTATTCGGCTCGGTAAACTTCAGTACTAACAAGTAATTTTGTCAATTTTGTTACTTCCGCCTAGTTTCAGCGGCGGTCGGCACAACATGCGGGCTCCGTTCAAAGACCTGTGCGGCTCCCTGCCACCTAGTTCAAATGTCCCAAATTAACGTTTTAAAAAATCAGAGCTAAAATACTGGCATAGATATCTTCAGTACAAATAGTGTAATGGTACCTAGTCATGGGTCTCTAGGAACATATTGGGATGAATTCTTGTACTTATTAACGTTGTACTTGTTCGTACTTTCCATTCATAATGTACACTGCGTCTATCCTCAGTAGCATGCTGGCCCTTACCTGTGCCAGTTTTGAAGAACTGGCTCTTCTCGAATTCCCGGGTTGCCACCTCCTGCCCCTAGTTTATAGCTTTTTTAATTATACACAGTGTAGACGCTTTGCATTTTCCTTTACGTATTATTTTCAATCAGTCAATCACATTTTTACCCCATTTATGTCTACTAACCCTAATAAAATTAAGTCTGTGAAGGCATAGATCAGATAGACAAGGCTGTTAATGTGTCCCGGGATTGGATGAGCCTCGCTTCCCCTCCCTGGCCGAATCGGCTGTTTCGTTGCTCGCTTTCCTCTGCTTTACGAATCAATAAATTACTTTACTCCTTCACTAGCATTATTGTCCTCAGGCGGTTGCAATAAATATATGTATAGGTAAAGAGGCAGTGCTTCGACCACCCTCACTTATTGGTAATCTAAAACCAACACCACCCACAACACACACCACACAACACACACACCACACACACACACCACACACACACACACACACACGACACACCACTACAACACACACACACAAACCACACACCAGGGTGGTGAATTTTGTGTACGTAAAGTAATTGAAGTGGTAGTGTATTAGTATTAGTAGTATATTAGTAGTCGTATAGTATTAGTGTAGTAGTAGTAGTAGTAGTATAGTAAAGTGTGGATAAACATAAACATCCTCCTCCCAGCACTTAAATCCGGACTTCATACTGCCGGCATGCACATACCCCCGAACAGTGGCTTTACGAATGATCATCGGGGGAAATGGTGTGGAAGAAATCCCTCCAACAGAACATGGCAAGTGCTGGTCCCCTTAGGGCCTGGATGCGAGAGGGTGGCGTCTCCTTGCTGAGCAGCACCATTTGTGGCAGTGACGCTAGTGACCTCTGCATTGCTCTCGCAGACACTAGCAAGGAAACTTTCCACCACCACTTGTCACCTCTCGCGACGGCTTCATTCACAGCCTGCCGCCTATTCCCCTGGACAAGAACCAGATGCAGACCCATTGGCTTGGCGAATTCACTACGACGGCGTCCGTGGGTAACTGCTCCTGGCTTGTCGTAAGGAGGATGTGAGGAGGGCGGCGGGGAACCTCCATTTATGGCGCAGGGGGCCACTATCAGGACGGGAAGCAGCCATCCCACTGGCCATGAGTGAGATCTTCGCCCAAGAAGACTGTGAGCGGTTTTCTGTTAGTGGACCCCCGCAAGAAACGCGTTTTTAACCAACACACGCTCCCTCAACAGAACAACAATGCTTCATATATAAAAATCAGTGTCCCTTCTTCTTTCCTTTTCCTTCCCTGGCTACATACGCGATAACACTTATAGTGAACCCTCTAATTTATATGTAATAAGGAGTTGGTACAATAAGGCTAGGGTGTTCGAGTCAAGGGAAGGAACAACTCAAGGTACCCCAGTGGGGCCCATGGGCGATGTACGCCCTTGGCATGTCATCCTTTCAAGCCGTGATTGCGTTTGAAAAAACCAGGTGAAGCAGGTGGCATGTATGCTGACGACCTTGTCAGGGGCCGTGGCAATTACAGGACCTAAAGCCACTGTGTGGGTTAATACAGGCCAATGGCCCTACATAGGATACACACCCAAATGGGCGCGCGAAAATCCTTCCTCACGTCAAGCCAAGCAACTATGACGGTGGCTTAAACATTTTCAGTGCAGTGTAGTTGTGGTAACGCGAATGGGAAGGAACAGCGCACTATGCTTGGTTGCGCTATTGGAACAGAGGAGGTATTAAGAAGGAGGTACGTCCCCGGATAGAAAAGTGTCTGAGTGGGTACACGAGGGTCGATGTCTTTCATGCCATGGCCAAGAACCGATCCTCACGCAGCCTAACGCGCATACACCATGGCCTCAACATCGGTGGAACTTCGCCGCCATGCGCACACACATCCTCATCCCGGACATCAATCACAGCCCTCTCCTCCTCAAAGAACCGCTGGGAGTGAATCTATAAAGAATACTTTCAACTTCATACCACGTTACTCTGAGAGATCTCCCGCCCGGGGGAATGACGCGAGAAGACGTTGCTCGAACTCCCTCCAGACTGGCGGATGGGAATCACCTCTCCTGAGAAGGTGGCTGAGTGGATAACCTCAACTCCATCAACCTAACCGAGACCCTCACGGATATTATCATGGATCACTAATCGCTCAGGGACGCACAAGGTTGAAATATCGAACAAAGTGTGGATCTGGATGAGCAAAAGAAACGATTTTCACGAGAACAATGCAGCAATGGCTAAGACACCAGCCCTTGGAATACCTTTCGATCGACACCTCCCTGCCTACCTGCCTCCAGACAATCGTGAGACCAATCCCATCGCACGGAGAACGCGAGGCGTCCAACTGGCTGAACATCCCCTACCAATCCATAGCAAGGGCTCACCTCAACAAACAAGAGAATTGATTTGTCCGATGCCTTGCTCTGAGGTACGGCATGGCCAGGGGAAAGGACTCCCCAACACCTGTGTGTGTGGATACCCCACAACAACGTAGACCACACATGACTGTGCAAAAAGAAGCAAGGGATTCGTGTGTATCCGCACGACAACAGGGGTAGGGACCTGACAGCCAGCATGCTTCAGGGAGGTGTGACCAAGACGTCTCCACCGAGCCAACCCTTCTGCCTCTAGATGGGAGACCTTCACTGCGGTACAGGACAGGAGCCTACTGATAACTGCCCCTGAGCTCTGCGTGGACCATCTGGCTCGGGGATTTCTGGACCAGAAGGGCACGGACCTTTTTTTGGACACATCCGATCTCGACCCCGCTTCGAAGCTTCGACCCGATGGCCGCTCCCATCGTGAGGCTTCCTCTCCCTCGAGGCTGTCCACAACACAGGAACGAGCTGGAGAAGATAAGGGCTATGCCGATAGGATCCTGCAAGTCGAACACATGGTACTCTTCACGACCCCTGGTCTTCACCACAATCTGGCGGCATGGCCCCCCAAGGCTAGGAGCTTCTACTCAGCCTAGCTGACTTGATGTCAGTAAAGAAGCACCAGCGAAGGAGCTCCGTCGCCGGCCCGCCTGGATGAGGTGTCGCCTCTACTTCTTCACCTGCTGGACCCCGGCTCTTGTCCCCTCCTCCTGTGTCTCAGGGGTACGGAAAGATACTGCCCTCCAACTAACACGGACATATGTTGACCATCGATTGCTAGGCCACATTGTAGAGAATGGGATAAGGTGGATATGGTTATGGAATAAGTAGGTTTATAAATTTAGGGGTAGTGTAGTTAGAAAATGTATGTATTTTTAGTGTAGTTTGTAAGGTTGGATGCCACAGTCACCAAATAGCGAGGTGGGCCTATGCGTACCTCCGCAAATAAAGAGCGGTGGAGGTATATTGTATTAGTAGTAGTAGTAGTAAAAGTAGTAGTAGTAGTAGTAGTAGTAGTATATGTAGTAGTAGTAGTATTATTAGTAGCATAGCAAAATGACAATAGTAAAGATGATAATAATATAAATATAATACTAATAAAAAAATAAAAATAACAAATAATAATAATAAACCGACAGAACAACCAATATCACACAAAAAACATCGAGAAACCATGACATACAACGTACCCTAAAATCAAAAGAAACACCACATCACTGTACTATAATATGGCACTTCCCAAAAAAATAAACTTTCACTTCGGAAAAAAATTCACTTCAAAAAAATTCACTTCGAAAAAAAATTGCACTTCGAAAAAAATTTCACTTCGTAAAAAAAATGCACTTCGAAAAAAATGCAACTTCGAAAAATTGCACTTCGAACAAAATGCCTTCCAATCCCACAAAATTCACTTCGAAAAAATGCACTTCGAAAAAAATTGCACACTTCGAAAAAAATGCACGTCCCAAAAAAATTCCTTCGGAAAAAATGCACTTCGAAAAAAAGTGCACTTCGAAAAAAAATGGTGGCACTTCCCAAAAAATTCACTTCGAAAAAAATGACAATTCGACAAAATTCTCTTTCTCTCGAAAAAAAATAACACAACAAACAAACAACAGGCGCCAGTTAGAATTAGCAGTTAGCTGAGGTAAACAGGGGAAAGACAGGCGCCAGTTAGATATAGTTAGTTAGTCTGAGGGTACAAATGGAAAGACATAGGCGCCCGTTAGATACATTTAGCTGAGGTACAGGGGGAAATGGACACAGGCGCCAGTTAGATACAGTTAGCTTAGGGACAGTGGGAAAGACTAGGCCATTTTAGATACAGTTAGCTGAGGGCACAGGAGGAAGACAGGCGCCATTTTAGATACAGTTAGCTGAGGGTAACAGGAGGACAGACAGGCGCCAGTTAGATACAGTTTAGCTGGAAGGGCACAGGAGGAAAGACAAGGCGCCAGTTTAGATACAGTTAGCTAGGGCACAGGGGGGAAAGAACAAGGCGCCAGTTAGATACAGTTAGCTGAGGGCACAGGAGGAAAGACAGGGACAGGCGCCCTTTAATATACCGTTTAGCTGAGGGTCAGGGGGAAAGACAGGCGCCATTAGATACAGTTAGCTGAGGGCACAGGAGGAAATACAGGCGCCAGTTAAGATTACATTTAGCTGGAGGCACAGGAGGAAGACAGGCGCCAGTGTTAGATACAGTTAGCTGATGGCGACGGAAGGAAAGACAGGCGCCATTTAGAGTCATTAGCTGAGGGCACAGGGGGAAAGATACGGATGCGCCATTTAGGTACAGGTTAGCTGATGGCACAGGAGGAAAGACAAGGCGCCATTTAGATACAGTTAGGCTGAGGGCACAGGAGTGAAAGACAGGCGCCAAATTAGATACAGTTAGCTGAGGGTACAGGAGGAAAGACCGGCGGCAGTTAGATCAGTTTAGCTGAGGGCCAGGGGGAAGACAGGACGCCATTAGATACAGTTAGCTGAGGGTACAGGATGAAAGACCAAGTCGCCAGTTAGATACAGTTATCTGAGGGCAACAGAGGAAAGCCGGCGCCAGTTAGATAAAGGTAGCTGAGGGTACAGGGGAAGACCGGCGCGCCAGTTAGATAAGTCGCTGAGGGCACCGGAGAAAGACCAGGCGCCAGTTAGATACAGTTCAGGTGGTGGCACAGGGAAAGACAGGCGCCAGTTAGACACAGTTAGCTGAGGGCAACAGGAGGAAAGACAGAGCGCCAGTTAGATTACAGTTAGCTGAGGGCACAGGAGGGAACGACATGGCGCCGAGTTAGATACAGTTAAGCTGATGGTACAGGGGGAACGACAGGGCGCCCATTGATACAGTTAGCTGAGGGTACAGGGGAAAGGACAGGCGCCGTTAGATACAGTTATCTGAGGGTGACAGGGGGAAAGACAGGCGCCCAAGTTAAGAATAGCAGTAGCTGAGGGTCAGTGGAAGACAGGAGAGGCGCCAGTTAGATACAGTTAGCTGAGGTACAGGGGAAAGACCAGGCGCCAGTTAGATACAGTTTAGCTGATTGCAACAGGAGGCAGAGACAGGCGCCAGTTAATACAGTTTACTGAGAGGCACAGGAGGAAAGACAGGAGGCGCCAGTTAGAGTCAGGTTTAGGCTGAGGGTTAACAGAGGAAATGACAAGGCGCCAGTTAGAGATACAGTTAGCTGAGGCACAGGGGAGAAAGACAAGGGCGCCAGTTAGATAAGTTAGGATCTGGGTACAGGAGGAAAGACAAGGCGCCAGTTAGATACAGTTAGCTGAGGGCACAGGAGACAGACAGGAGCCAGTTAGAATAAAGTTAGCTGAGGAGTACAGTGGTAAAAGACCATGCTCCAGTTATATACAGTTATCTGAGGGCAACGAGAGGAAAGACCTGCGCCAGGTTAGATCGTTATCTAGGGCCACAGGGGTAAAGACAGGCGCCAGTTAGACACAGTGTAGCGAGGCCACAGGAGGAAAGACATCGCCAGTGGATACAGTTAGCTGAGGGCAACAGGAGAAAGAACGGAGGCGCCAGTGAGATACAGTTACGCTGTAGGGTACAGGGGGAAAGACAGGCGCCCAGTTAGATACAGTTAGCTGAGGGTACAGGGGAAATACACGCCATTAGATAACAGTTTACTGTGGTACAGGGGAAAGACAGGCGCCAGTTAGATACAGTTATCTGAGGGTACACAGGGGAAAGACAGACTGCGCCAGTTAATACAGTTTAAGCTGAGGTACAGGGGAAAGACACGGCGCCAGTTAGATACAGTTAGTCTGGAGGCACGGAGGAATAGACCGGCGCCAGTTAGATACAGTTTAGCTGAAGGGCCCGGTGGGGAAAGACAGGCGCCAGTAGATACAGTTAGCTGAGGGTACAGGGGACAGACAAGCGCCAGTTAGATACGTTAGCGAGGGTACAGGGAGACAAGCGAAGCGCCAGTTAAGATTTACAATTATCTGAGGGTACAGGGGCCGACCAGGCGCCAGTTAGATAAAAGTTAGACTGAGGGTACACAGAGGGAACACCGGCGCCAGTTAGATACATTACAGTTAGCTGAGGCGACAGGAGAAAAGATAGGCGCCAGTTAGATACAGTTCGCTGAGGCACAGAGGAAAGATCAGCTCCAGTTATATACGTTAGCTGAGGGCACAGGAGGAAAGACATGCGCCAGTTAGATTATACAAG
Source organism: Chionoecetes opilio (assembly GCA_016584305.1). Lineage (NCBI taxonomy): Eukaryota > Metazoa > Arthropoda > Malacostraca > Decapoda > Majidae > Chionoecetes > Chionoecetes opilio. Next base: position 3,354 of record JACEEZ010013021.1, on the reverse strand, counting down.
TTGCTGAGGGTAAGGGGAAAGACAGGCGCCAGTTAGATACATTTAGCTGATGGCAAAGGAGGAAAGCACAGGCGCCAGTTAGATACGTTAGCTTAGAGCACAGTAGGGAAAGCACAGGACAGGCGCCAGTTAGATACAGTATCTTGAGGGCACAGGGCGAAAGACATGCGCCAGTGTAGATACAGTTAGCTTAGGGTACAGGGGGATAAGACGACACACTAAGGCGCCACTTAGATACAGTAGCGAGGGCAAAGGAGGAAAGAGACAGTCCCTTTATATAACAGTTAGCTGAGGTGCACAGAGGATGGAAGTACATGGCGCCAGTTAGATACAGTTAGGACTGAGGGCAGCAGGAGGAAAACAGGCGCCAGTTATATACAGTTAAGTCTAGGGCAACAGGAGGGAGGAACTACAGGCGCCAGTTAAATACAGGTAGCTGAGGGCAGCAGGAGTAAAGCACAGGCGCCAGTTAGATTTATCAGTTATCTGCAGGGCACAGGAGGAAAGACCGGCGGGTCCAGTTGATGACAGTTAGGCTGAGGGTAACGGGGAAAGACAGGCGCCAGTTAGATACGTTAGCTGAGTGGCCAGGAGAGGAAGACAGGCGCCAGTTAGATACAGTTAGCTGAGGACAGGAGGGAAGGACAGGCGCTCAATTTGATACATTATCTGAGGGTCCAGGGGAAAGACAGGCGCCAGTTAGATATAAGTTATTTAGCTGAGGTACAGGGGACAAGACAGGCGCCAGTTAGATACAGTTAGCTAGGGCACGGGGAAATAAGGCGCCAGTTTAGAGATAAGTTAGCTGAGGGTACAGGGAACGACAGGCGCCGGTTAGATACAGTTTAGTTAGTCTGAGGGTACAGGGAAAGACCGGCGCCAGTTAATATACAGTTCTCTGAGGGCACAGGAGGTATGAAAGACCAAAGGCGCCAGTTAGATAAAGTTTAGCTTGGGCACAGGAGGAAAGAACAGGCGCCAGTTAGATAAGATAAGTTATCTGAGGGTACAGGTGAAAAGACAGACCCGTTAGTATACAGTTAGCTGAGGGCACTGGGATGAAAAAAGACAGGCCAGGCCCCCCGCGGTGACTGACAAATATGCTACGGCGGAAACTCTTCACACAATAGTTGAATAATAGGCGACCATACGGGGTACATAGGACATAGGGCCATGACATCGTGTCTGGGCGGTATTAGCAGTGGGTGCCCGCGCGTCCCTGGCTCAGACACGCTACATCGACACAAACCCCATAACATAGGATCAGACCTGCTGCTACTACTACTACTCTGACTGACTACTATCCTACTACTACTACTAACTACGTACTACTACGACTATACTACTATACTACCTACTACTACTTACTATAAAAAAAAAAATACACTGGCCACCTCAACTACTGCCACTATTACTATACTGCTTACTATACTAAGCTGCTGCTACATACTACGACTACTATACGAGCTACGACTTACTACTATACTACTCACTACTACTACTACTACTAACTACTACACTACTACTAACTACTACTGCCAACTACTACTACGACTCTACTACTACTACTGCTACTACTACTATCTATTACTACTACTACTAACTATTACGACTACTACTACTACCTACTACTACTACTACTACTACTACTAACTACTACTGCCACTACTTGCTTGTTTAAATATCCTGTCCATCTCCTTTCCTCCTCTCTCTCTTTTCATTTCGCGTTTACTCTCTCTCTCTCTCTCTCTCTCCCATCCTATCCCCCCTCTCGTCTCGCTCTCCTCCCACTCCTCCTCTCTCCTCTCCCCCTGCACTCCTGTCTCAACGTCTCTCTCCCACTCTCTAATACCATCTCTCCTCTCCGGTCTCTCTCTCATCCTCTCCACTCTCACTCATTCTCAGTCGCTCTCTCTCTCTCTCATCCTCTCGTCTCTCTCTCGTCCTCTCTTCGTCCATCTCTATCTCTCTCCCTCTCTCTCTCATGTCTCTCTACTCGTCTCCTCTTCACTCTCATCTCTCTCGTCAGTCTTCCTCCTCTCTCTCTCTCTCGTCTCTCCTCTCCCTCTCATCCGTCTCTCTCTCTTCCTCGGGTTATCCTAAGGTCTTCTCTATATCGCATTCTTCTTCTTCTTCTTCATTCTTATCCTTCTCCTCTTCTTCCTTCTCCTCGTGTTTACATTCTTCGCTTTCCTTCCCTCATTCTCCTTCATATTCTTATTCTTTGTTCTTCCTCTCTCCCCCTTCTTCGCATTCTTGCCCTTTGGCCTATTTTTTCTTCTTCTTCTTCTTTTTGTTTATAATCCTCTTCTCCTCAATCGTCGTGACAATTTCCGTTTATTTCTCATATTTTCATTGTTTTTGCATTATTTCTCGTGTTTCTATTGACAGGCTATACCCTTATTTCCTTCCTGTATTCATCGTCTCGTTTCTACCACCGAATCCATCATTACCCTTTCATCGTCATCATCATTGTTGTCGCCATTATCCTTATCCATGGCTTTTTTTCCTTCTTTATTAGTATTTATTTTTCATTTTCCCCCTCAGTTTCTTCTTCTTCTTCAGTAGTTATTTTTCAGATACTCAAGGATACTCAAGCACAGTCACGCCCCTAGCCTGCCCCCAGGACATATGTACAAGCCAGGTCACTTCGCGCAACACTTCTTCAGATACTCAAGGATACCCTGCACACTCACGCCCCTAGCCACCCGAGAAAAATATGTACAGCCAGGTCACCTCGCTGCAACACTTCTTCAGATACTCAAGGATACTCATGCACACTCACGCCCCTAGCCACCCGAGGACATACATACATACATACAGAAGATCACCTAGCAGAAACAAGGCCATGGGTACAATAAGGCCAAGGTCACTCCACCTATTTAACCTTCCGAAGGCCACAAAACCACCCATGGGATAAAAAAAAAAAAAAAAAAAAAAAAAAAAAAAAAAAAAAAAAAAAAAAAAAAAAAGCAAGAACAAAGCATGAATTAAAGATAAAAGTCGCCAACATGATGATGATGATGATGATGGGCGATGATGATGATGATGATGATGATAATGATGATGATTCGATGGGGAAGATGAGTCAAAAATTACAGGTAAAAAAAGTTGATGTAAATAGATTTTTTTTAAACGAGAGAGGAGTGAACCCCGAATGGAAATCCGATCGACTAACTTACGACCCTAAGATGAAGTCCCTTTTGGGGTTAATTAACCCTTCACGCCCAGATCTTTCCTTGCTATATAAAATCGTTTTGTTGTTAGCTATTAAATTACGAAAAGTAACTAAATAAACCAAATTACTTATAAAAATTGTTGGAAAAAAAAAGGATACCCTAAACAAAAGGTCCC
>JACEEZ010013020.1:182500-203214 GCA_016584305.1 Chionoecetes opilio | reverse complement strand
ATATGAAACCCGATGGAAAGTTTTATTTTGAAAAGTTAAAAATTGATGTAAAAATAATAATAATGATAAATACATAATATAAAATATGGTAATAAAAATTAATAATATTGCTTGAAGTCTAGATAGTAGTGAACCGGCAAGGCTCACCGCATAGTTTTTCACACGCTTGCTATCCTGTGACCAAAAGACCCTCCTCCATCTCCACACTGTCCTGGTCCTCTCCACTCTTGACTATGGATGTCATATTTAATTCCTCTGCCTCTGCCTCCCTCCTCAACCTTCCTGGACCCTGTTCACCACCTAGGCCTCCGTCTGGCTCTAGGTGCCTTTCGCTCCTTTCCCCCTTTGAGAGCCTCTATGCTGAGTCGGGCCCCCATCCCTCTCTCGCCGTCGAGCCCTCCTATCACTTCGGTGCTATGCTCGCCTTCATCAATTTCCTACTTTTTATAAGATTGCAGTCCCCCAATCTCTCCTCACAGTGATCACCTCCTCCCCTCGTTTCCACCGCCCTTCTCTGTTCGCATGCGCACCCTTCTCTCCCACTCCTCCTTGCCCTACTTCTTATCTTCTCCCTTTCTATGTTCATTCCTTCCTCCATGGCTATACCTTCCCCCCATATCTGTTCTCTGTCCGCCACTACCTCTCCAAGTCTACCATATCCTCCTATTGTCCTCCGCTCTCACTTTCTTGAACACCTTTCCACTCATTCCTCTAGCACCCACGTCTACACCGACGGTTCTAAATCCCACTCTGGTTCTGGCTTTGCTGTCCTCTTCCCCTCTCTTCACTATCAATACCAACTACCTACATCAAGTATAGACGTCCAGCCTCTGGCTCCTTTGCTTTTGGCTCAGTTCTTGCGGCTGGAACGTGACAGCGAGCCACGTTCCAGCCAATTAACTCATTACGTGAATTACTCATTAAGGGCTTGTCTTATGCAAAAATTTCTTGTACAGACTCCCGTTGTTTTTGACAGCACTACTTGCATGTCGAATTTCGCTCAATCCGACAATATTAGGAGTATTTACGCTTATTACTCATTAAGGGCTTGTTTTACGCAAAAAGTTTCTTCCGACGACCCCCATTGATTTTGACAGCACTACTTGCATGTCAAATTTCAGCTCAATCCGATAATATTTAGGAGTAGTTATACACTTTTTGGCGGAAACTTGGTTCCACGGGTCTTATGGTAGCGAAAATTGACAGCGAGCTTCGCTCGCTGTCAATAATTCACTGTTCTTACAACGGAATTGTACGCCATCCTCTTCGCCTTGAAACGCATACTTTTCTACCCATCCTGTTCCTTCACTATCTTCACTGATTCCCGCAATTCCCTTTCTCTTATACAATCTCTTCGCTCACTTCACCCTCTTGTTCGGGAGATCCAAGACTGGTTATTCCGACTATCCATACGCCACAAAGCAATTTGCTTCTGCTGGGTACCGAGTCACGTGGGTATCTCGGGCAACGAACGCGTTGATTCTTTGGCGCGCTCGGCCACTGTCCCAATGCCCCCGTTTCTCAAACTTGCCAGCCTCCGACTACTACCCTTCCTTTAAATCTTTCCTATTCGACCGCTGGCAATCCTCCTGGACCACTTTCTCTGCCAATAAACTTCGCCTGATCAAACCCTCTATCTCTCCATGGTCAAATCCTTACCACTCTAATAGACGTTGGGAGACTGCTCTCGCACGCTTACGCATAGGCCATACCAACCTCACACACTCCTATCTCATGTCACGCTCCTCCCCAACCCTCTGCACACCCTGTCAAGTTCCTCTCACTGTCCAACATGTCCTAATATCCTGCCCCCATCTTACTCCTGCCCGTTCCAGTTCCTTCCCTCATTTGTCCTCCCTTTCTCGACCTCCCTGTCTTGCGGACATTCTCCCGGAATCCCCCTCCTTCTCCCTGGAAAATTTAACCTCCTTCCTCCAACAAATCCACATCCTACATCTGATCTAACCATCCTGCTGTAACATTCCGTTCTTTCCCTTCCCTCATCGTTTCACTATTATTCTATACCCCCTCCCCTTTATATGCTTTGCCATAGTGCCATATGACCTCTGATGTCTGGCACATTCACCTTTTTAGGCATTAAATCAATCAATCAATTTTCACCCAGGACATCTAGTACCATAAGGCCACGGACATGAACTTACATTTCTCTTAACTAACAAAACAACTGATAGGTATGCTACTAATATCTTTCTCTCTGTCTCTCTCTCTCTGTCTGTCTGGCACATTTCCCCATTTTTTTGGCATTAAACCCTCTCTCTCTCTCTCTTTTCTCTTTTCTCTCTCTCTCTCTCTTCTCTCTCTCTCTCTCTCTCTCTCTCTCTCTTGGAGCATACTGTATCAGCGAAAACGTTTCCGGTCTGCTTTTGATAGCATAATTAGTAAAATTAGAAAAACAACGTCTGGTGTTAGTGTTAAAAGACTCGGGAAAGTTATTTCACCAGACTTACGTTCTCCTCTCATCATGTCATACCATTTTAGCTCTATCAGTGTGGTCCGAAAGTTAAGCCCGTGCTAAAAAATGTAAAATTAGGCTAATTTGTGCCAATATTATCAGCGAAATTCTGCAAAAATACTACTCACAGCTGGGGACTATCGTCAGGCTGATAAGACATGATAATTCTTTCACTAGTTTTAAAGTTGTCCTGTCATGTCATTCACCTTGTATATTCTTGTTCGTGGTCTTAAGGTAAGTCCATGCTTTTGAATGTACATCTATGTGTCTACTTGTGTCCTGTTATCTGTAATTACATTATTTCTACGACGATACTCACTCTGGTACAAGCTCCGCCTGGCCCGCCATATGTGTTGTTTATCTCTGACGTCACGTATGAAGCCGTGAGAAGCCGTGAGAAGCGAGCCCAGGCCCTCGCTTCCTCCGGCTTCTTACGGCTTGCAAGCCGTAAGCTGGGCAAGCCGGCTTCTTAAAAGTGCCTCGAGTTAACAGAAAACGCAAGCTGCCAGAAGCCCGGGTTCTTGTGGCTTCCTCACCAAATTCGCCTGGTACAGGTAGTATTTTTGTGTGAAACTCTGTGAAGGGGCGCTGCCTGAGGGTGTGCACTGTACACGCATGGTAACGCAGCGCGGATGTTGCGTCGCACCCAAACGTTGTTTGAGTTTTTTATGTTACAATTAAGATTTCCCTTTTTTTTTTTTTAAGTGCCATCATAATCATACAATATTTGCAAATTTGATTTTAATGTATATTTCCCGATTCATTTGATAAATAAATAAATAAAAAAATAAAAAAATAAATAATAAAAAGTTTGTGTGACTGTGTGTGTGTGTGTTTTGTGTGTGTGTGTGTGTGTGTGTGGTGTGTGTGGTGTTCGGGGGTGTGTGGTGGTGTGTGTGGGGGCGGGTGCGGGTGTGTGTGTGGGTGTGGTGTGGGGGGGGGTCTGTATGTGTGTGTGTGTGTTGGGGTGTTGTGTTGTGTTGTTTTTGTGTGTGAAAGAAAGGGGGGAAGAGTAAAGGACGGGCAAGGGGTGTGTGTCGTGTGGATTGTGTGAGTGAAAAGATAATACATTGTTAAGGGCATGTGCGAAATCAAAGCAGGAGATAGGTTTTGGGGGTGGGATTTTTGTATTGTCGGGCCCCAGTTGCTCTGTGGGGCAGCTCTGGAAAACCGGCAGGGTTTTTAGGAGGGGCCTTTAGCTTATATCCATCTCTTTTTAAATAGATGGTACTAAAAAGATATTTATATAGAGTAGTTATTTATCAGTTTATTCTATGGTAAAACTTTCTTGCTTCTCACTATATTTTTCATAGTGGGAAAAGATGATATGTGCATGATAAACAAGTAGTCGACACCTCATGACAGAGGAGCGGCGACTACAGACGGGAGAGTGGTGTACCCTTGCCAGGTAAGACGGAGATTGTATCAGGGACTCCTGACATTTCTCAAGTGTTATATTGTAATAACAAAATTTCCCCAACAAGCAAGTACCCAAATACCTCAACAAAGTAACCCGCAAATCCTCACTACCCTGGGGGTCTCTACATCCCACGAAAACCACAGATTAAATTTCCACGTAACAGTGATTAACGTGTGTTCTGGCATTACTCATCCACCTCTCAGGGTTGAGTACCTATTGGTAAATTACTTCGAAAGGGAACAATCAAACAACATGTGATAAAAAGGTGTGAAAAAAGTCACGAAAATTTTTCCCTGCTGGTTTCTCCCTGGAGGCGGGGTTTTGAAGGCCCGCCTGGCCTCGTGTGAAGCCAGGCTGGGTTGGGAGCGATCACGGTTTTTGGAACTTTCGCCGTAGGAACTGTCGCCGGAAGCATCAAAAAGGAACTTCGCGACGTGGAAACGCTCGCCAAAAGCGGAAATTCTCGCGACAGTTCCTTTGGAATAGTGTAAAGGGGAAAAGTTTAAAAAGGGGTTTTTGGAACTGTGTTCTATGGAAAATAGAAGGCTGTCCCCAACCCAGACGAAGCCCCGCTCGGGCAGGGCAAACGTTTCAAAAGGGGGATTTCTACAACTTGACAAGTTGACGCGCTCAGTACCGTCGAGCTGTCCTGCCTACCTTTCTTTTTTTCTATCAAAGGGTTTTTTCTTTTTTACAAGGATTTTTTTTACTATTGCGGATTAAAAAATTAGTATTATAAGGTCTTTCCTTGTATAGAGGCTTATAGATCTTATCTGGTTTCCTCTAGTAAAAAATCAGCCAATGATGCGCCTTAACGGAGGGTAACAAAAAAGAAGAAGATCACGCCAAGGTGCTTTTGTGGGAATTTAAAGGGGGAATGAATATATTTTTCTATACCGCCCATCCTCTCTCCTAGTATTTTGAATATGGGGATTGCGGCTATAAGGGTTGGGTTAGATGAGTGTGGGGGTTTATTTGTAAGTTGTATCAAAAGGAAAACTTGGCACTACTTCAAATTTTGGGGGAGCGGCGGGGGGTGGGGCCCGGGGGTTAACGGGGGGGGGCGTGACCTCCCGCCCGGTCCCCCCAAAAACCCTTGACAAGAAACAAAGGAAACCCCAAGACCCGGGTTACCCTTATGTACAGTGTAGTTTCCTTAAAACACATGTAGATACATTATCTACATCCACCTTTCACCCCAAGCACTATTTTCGAAGACAAACAAAATTATTTTTCCGATTTTTCGGGCCATTAGTTCAGATCCAGTGACCACCAAAATTTGTAATGAATGGTGGTAAAACTAAGGGTTGCCAGACTACTGACACAGTATTTCTAAACCCTGGGGGAAATTTCCCCCTGGGGGAAAATTTTCAGGACAAAGGGGGGAAATTTATCCGAGGGAAAATCTAATTTTACTCCCGTAATAAACAGTTAAGTCCCAGGAATTTTTTTTTTTTCTGTTTACAACGTGTGGGGCTTTAAATTTAAATTTCTCACCCATGATATCGGGAAAGTTAAGGGGCTATCTGGAGAGTCTGTGTCATTTTGTGTCTTCATCTTGTCATTTATGGCTATAAAAAACAAATGAAAAAAATACTAAAAATGGCTCCCAAACAGAAACTAGAGTCCCCATCTATGTTTTTTTACTGAGTGTCGTCCCGCTGTCGTCGTCGCCCGAAAAAAAAATGCGTAGCAAAATTTGAAACCGTCTATACTTGCAAGATCAAAGCTAAAAAAACGCGAAACAGGGAGATTTTTTGGGTCATGATATAAACTACTTGTATCTTTCGTGGCACAAAAAAAATCAGTAAATGTGCTATAATCGTAATTATGGCGCCTGGTGCATACTGCAGGTGGCGCTTTCTTTTTCTACGGTAGCATTTGTCACAGAAAAAAATCTCTGATTTCAGTTTTCGGGCAGTGACTTCTTTTTTTTTAAGTGTATATAATAGAGGGGAAGTGTCTGTTTTTAAGATATATTAAAATATACTTGTTTTAAGAAAATTAATTTTGTTTTTTGGCTACTTTTTTTTCTTCACCACATGAAGGGGGGGAAATCCCGGATGGTTAAACGGGGGGAAGGGGGGAAAAAAACAAAAGGTTGTAAACCCGCCCCTAACATAAATAAAAGACAGAATGGGCCCCAGACAAACTAGTCAGGTTTGTTTACACGGTGCTTTGGGTGGGGTAAGTGGGGGTGCCGCGGGGATTTACAAATGGAAAACTAGGGCGTTTGGAAGTTTTGGGTTATTTTGGGAAATTGAATTCCAGGGGCTATATTACTGTGCTCTGTTCTCGCGACAACAAAAAGAGAAGACCTGAGGTAATGGCTGATGTGCAGAGGCTTCTAAACCAAGAAACAGAGTCAAAACGACCTTGTCAAAAGGTAAGAAACTGGTAGGACGTAATGGTCCCTCCCTTTTGCTTACTTTTTAAATGAGACTCTGCTGTGACTGTTTTCCCCTTTTTTTGAACCTTTTGCCATCAACCATCACCCGGGGTCTTCTCTATTTTGTCAGGGAGCCGGAAATTAGCACCTGGAATATCAATTTCGCCCAAAACAACGTATTATTTTCACGTCGTAGTCTTATTTTTTGGGTTTCATATTCTGGTTTTAATGTATTAAAATCCCTTTTTTTTGATTTCCTTTTGTTGCCTTTCCCCCAAATAATAGTGTACATCATTTTTTAAGGTTATTTGCGAGCCAATAATACTCTTGAGTCTACACCAACATCCCCCCAAAACCTTTGCTTTGATTTTTCCTTTTACTCCATCCAAAAACCCGTTGCATAACCACGGTGACTTTCCCACCCTTGCCTCTGGTACCTGGTACTGTGCCCCCCCTTACCGTATTTTTTCCCTCCAAATGGGGGAAAACTCGCCCACGGTTGGAAATTGTTTTTGCTTTGTTTTTATCTTTTTACTCCATCCATAAAAAAGTTGCAAACCACGGTGACATTACCCATCCTTGCCTAGGGTCCCTGGACTCCCGTCTCCCGAAATGCTCTCCCTAAAAAAATCGGGGAAAATCGCCGACGGGTAAGGTTATTGGTTCGGAAGTTAGGTTAGGTAAAAGGTTTTTAGGTTAGGTATTCATAATCACGGGTAAAGCTTATTATTTAATATAAAATTTAGTTAACATACATCTCCACCCCCCAAACACCTTTTAAACCCCTTAAATCATCCCACTTCCCCCCCAAACACTCTGTCTTTGCTTTGGTATTAGTCCGATGAACAAAAACTCACTTTGGTGGACGAAATATTTTTTTTCTGGTGTTTTTTTATGTGTTTTGAATAAATCTGCTAACCGTTTTGCCCCAATTTGTTATTTTTTATTATTTTTTTGTTTTTTTTTTAGTTAAAGGTTGTTTTTTTTTTTTTTTTTTTTTTTTTAGTTAGGTAAAGGTTGGTTAGGTATAGATTAGGTAGGGTTGGGTTTTAGGTTGGGTTTTAGGTTAAATTTTTTTTTTTGTCATTTGCAAAAAAAAAAAAAAAAAAAAAATTTGCGCAGAAACGGTTGCAACTTTTAAAACACACCAAAAAAAAAATAGTTTCGCCCCACCAAGGAGTTGGGGTTTTCCCTCGGATTTTTTTATCTATGCTTTCTCAAAATCCTGAATTTTTCTAATCTTTTTGTATTTTGCTAACATGTCTTAATTATCATTCGCATTCTAAGATCTGATCTACACAACCTTTTCCCATTTCTAAATTTGCCTTGCTCCCACAATTCCTTGCCCATTTTTGATTTTTTGTACTCTTCCAATTATGTTTTTACCATACAGTTTGCCTCTCCCTGTGGACATATGATGACTAAATAAGCTAAAATAAGCCAACCTGGTTTTGCGACATTGCCAATCTACTAATCCAGCCCGGGGAATTATACACATTTACCCAGCTTGGTAACCCCACTGGTTACCTAAGGAAACCCTAACATAACCTTCCGTCGGCGAGTTTTCCCGATTTGTGTGGGGGCGGGGCAATTCGGTAGACGAAGACCGGGTACCATGAGGCAAGGTGGGTAATGTCATTGGGGGTTTATGCAATTTGTTTAGGGAGGGGGTAATAAGTAAATCAAAAAAAATCTCCAAACCCAATAACCGTCGACGTTTTTTCCCGTTTTGTAGGAAAAAAAATTGGGTAACGACATCCCAGGTACCATGAGGAAAGGGGATGGGTAATGTCCCCGTGGTTTTGCAACTTGTTTTTATGGATGGTGGTTTCCCCGGGTCATTTCGCCCCACACGTCAATTCGCCCACAAACATTTCGCCCAAAATGTAAAGTAATTGCCCCACTCAAAAGTAAATTGCCCACACCCCCCCCGTCACGTAGTCATTAACATATTTTCCTCTGGCAGGGAAAGGGAAATGAACCATCCCGGTAACCTTGGGGGAAATGAAAATTTTCTAGTGTTTGTCCATACTCTCCCCTTTCCCCCAAAAAAAGTTTGGGGACCTGGGGGAAGCGGATTTTCGGGTGGGGAACAAATTATGCGTCGGAAACACAAAAAAGGTTGTGTGGGGGGGGGGGGGTAAAATTCCCTTTTCTGGGGTAATTTCCTTATATCTGAAAAATTTGCCAAACCAAAAAAACCAAACCCTAACCAAAATTAACCTACCCTAGCAGGGGCTTGACCCCCGATAACCAACCAAACCCAAATCTAATAAGCTAACCAAAAACCTAACCAAATTAACCTTCTAACCAAACCAAAATCTAACCTAACCAAACCCCTAACCTAACCTAACCTAAACTACCCAATCTAACTCCCCTAACCAACCCCCAAAAAAAATCAACCTAAAGCTCCTAGCGGGGGGTTGGGGGGGTTAACGACACAAAAAACAAATAAACCAAACCTATACTCCAAAACTCCTAGTGGGGCGAAATGACCCATATGGGGGAAAATTGACATGGGGGGCGAAATGACTCCAGGTTTGGGGAAGAACCTTTATGCACAGAAAGAGGCACAGGTGGGCGGGGCTTTAAAAAAAGCACAAGCCGTCCCCCCCAAACCCGTAAAACAGGGGAGGGTTTAACCCCGTGGGCGCAGGTTGGCTGACGTACCTTCCTTTCTTGGGCCTTGGATTAATAGAACAATAAAAAACATTTAAAGCCTAATGACACTTTAAAGTCTATTGATCTTGCGCCACCCTAAACACAGAACGTGACGCGGAAGCCAAATCCATTTTTCGTCGAGTATACCCAAAACCCCATGATAGCCCCCCGGTAAAATTTTAGTTTTGCGTTTGCAAGTTTCGCAAATGAGTTTTTTATTTTTTGCTTGATTTTGTGCTCTTTCATTCTACCGAGATAACATGGAAGTGCCATTTTCTACGTTTCTTTGTTAGTACAGCCGTGTGGGTGGTGTTAATATTTACTTTCTACCTCCAAATTTTTTCGGGAAAAATTAGAAGGGGCTATCTGGCAAGCTTGTCATTTTGTGCTTCATCTGTGTTATTAGGGCTATAAATGAAAAAATTAAACAAAAAAAAAACCGGTGGCGACCTCACTAAAACCTACTACGGGTAAAGTCCCCCAGCTAGTTTTTAACCCAACAGTTAGGTCGCCACTCTGGGAAAATTCGGGGAAATTAGAGGTAAAGTAAAACGTCATATATTTTGCTGCGGAAGATGTTGGATATATAAAAATTCCTCTGCCACGTGAAAAACAAATTCACAATTTTTGAAAGATCTGGAAAGTTTTTGTGTCCTGTCGCCCGAAAGGTGATCGCTGCTGTCTGTCGTGTGCGAAAAAAAACGTGAGAGCAAAATGCGCAACAGTTATACTTGCGATACAAAGCAAAAACAAACGCGAACAGGGTAGATTATACATCATGATATAAACTACTGGGTTTAACTCTTCGGGGCACTAAAAATCATAGTGTGTTTTAAAATTTCGTAATATTTGGCGCCTGGGATTTCACTGCAGGTGGCGACTTCATTTGTTACTGGGAATAAAATAGTTTTTTCCTGTGCAAACCTAAGTGTTTTTTGCAATTCGAATAAGATGAAAATTTCTAATAATACATTTTTAACTTTTGGGGGGCGGGGAAAAAAAAACCTCCTTTGTTAAGCTAAAATGATAACCTAATCAAAACATTAAACACCTACTCTAACGTTCAAACCCTAACCCTCAAACTAACCTAACCAAACCCTGATTTTTGTTTGTTTGAAAACATTTCTTTGGGTTCTTTCCCACTCGTTGTGCCCCGTAGAAACAAAAGAAAGGAAAAAAATACTTAAATCCAGACCCAGTCATGTTCAAATTACCCGACGCAACTGCGGCAGACAATGACTCCCTTTGATGTACGTTTGCGGGGGTAAAAGAGGGGTTTTTTTATAGAGACGGTAAATGGTTGCGGTATGGCGGGGCTGAAATGAGGTGAATATAATGAAGTATAAGTACAACCAAATTTAGAGATTTTTGGTGAATGCTAAATTGGTGGGAGTGAATTGGATTGATTGGTTGATTTAAGGGGCCAAAAAGGTGGAAATGGGCCAACATCAAGGTTCCTGGCACTATGGCAAAGAAAAAAAAAGTGAAGGGTTTTGAAAAGAGTGAAAACGGTGAGGGAGTGCACTTATTGGATTAGATTTCTTATTCCTCAAAAATTTTAAATGAATTTCTTGTATTGAGCCGTTTTTATTGGGGTTAGGAATATATTGGAATAGAGATTTGTCTCGATGCCCAGGTGTGATGTTGCCCCCTTTTAAAACCAAGGTTGCCCGCAGGGGGGGGCCCAAGGTTGGAAGACGTGATTCGCAAGGGTGCCGTCCCTGTGCATTGGGTCAGGGGTTCGAGCCCCGCCTAGTTCGGGTTTACTTTGCGGCGCTTTGTATAGTCAAAAAACCTTGTATTGGGGTACTTGCAAAGTGTCGATAGGATGAAAATTTTTATCTGTATACCCGGTTACAGCGCAGTATTTGGGTGCGTGGGGGGAATACAGATAGGTGGTGGAAACTGCACCCGTGCGTGGTGCTGAAGAATAATACACGGGCCCAGGTTGCCGGGAAACCCTAAATGGAAACCCCTTTTCTTACTTGAGGTAACGAAGATTGGAAATCTTCAAGCTCATATAGTAGGGCAGTGATGCTGAATTTTTGATGGAACAGTATTTTTGATGAATCAGCCATTTTTAAATGGAGGGAAAAATTTTGGGCCAAAACGGGCCGGGGCCATGCTTTTACGTCACAACATAGGGTTGTCAAGGGGCCCCCCCCCCCAGCGGCCGCTCCACAGTAAAATTAACTTGCATTAAAACCCCTACTACCCAAGATGGCCATAATCCTCCTTCAGTTTTGTGAGGTTTCCTGTTTGTGAATATTCAGTTGAGTTTTTAAGGGAAGAAGTGATTAGACATGGACAAGTGACCCATGCAACAGGCAAGTGTACTTTAGGCCGCAACTCCTTTCAAAGAGCTCAAATAACCTACCCTGACAGTAGCCTACGCTAGACGATATCGAACTTGGGAAAAACAGGAAAAAGAGGCGCCTTCCCCGCACACACCAACTAAGAAATAAGCAAGTGGAGGGACACATTATACTACCAGTTGCTTACCTTTTGACAGGCTCTGTTTGACTCTGTTTTCTTTGGTTTAGAAGCCTCTGCACATCAGCCATTACCTAGGCTTTTCTTTAAAATGTTGTCCCCGCGGGAAAAAGCACAGTAAAATAGCCCCCGGAATTCAATTCGCGCAAAAAAACTCGAAATTCTTTCCCTTGCCGTAGTTTTCCCCCTTTTAGGTCCACCCGCGGCGAGCCCCACCTTACCCCCACAAAGCACCGATGTAAACAAACCGGGACTAGTTGTGGGTAGGGTCCATTCCCCCGGAAATGGGACAATTTTAAAGAAAAAAGGGCAAGTCCAAATCACCACTCCTTACCACACACCCATACCTCACCCCTCATTACTCCCCCACCCATACCTCCCACTCATTATTTACCCACCATACCCCCCTCATTATTTACACTCCTACCCACCACCATTTCCCATCCTACCTCACCACTCATTACCCCACATCCATACCTCACCCCTCATTCCCCCAAAACCCTAACTCACATCATTACTCACAAAATCCTACCTCACCACATTACTCACACCATCCTACCTCACCACCTTACTCACAATCCATACCCACCCTCTTCCCACACATCCATACCTCACCACTCATTTACTCCCACAACCCATACCTCATTTACCTTACCACAAAAACCATATCACCAGTCATTACTCACACACTCAACCTCACCACTCATACCCAACATCATCCCACCACTCATTACCCACACAACCATACCTCACCCCCATTACTCCCCACCCTACCTCACACTCATTAAATTTACAAATCCATACCTCACCAGCATTTCTAAACCCCCATAACCTCACCATCATTACTCACAACCATACCTCTCATCATTACTCACAAATCCATACCTCACCAGTCATTACTCACACATCCATACCTCCCCCCCTTACTCACAAAACCAACCTTACCACATTACTCACACATCCATACCTACCAGCAAAATCACAAATCCATACTCACCAGTCTTACCTCACACATCCAACCCACCACCATTACTCACAAACCTCCTCACCAGTCCTTTTTCCACCTCCAAACCTCACCAGCTTACTCCAAATCCTACCTCACCATCCTTTCTCACAAAACCATACCTCACCAGTCATTACTCACACACCATACCCACCATATTTTCTCACAAACCTACCCCCACCAGTCCCTTACTCACCCCATCCATCCTACCCCTCTTACTCACCATCCCTACCTCACCAGCCCCTTACTCACAAACCATACCTCACCAGTCATTATCACATACCTACCCACCAGCTTTTCACAATCCATACCTCACCGTCATTCCCCACACATCCATACCTCACCAGCTTACTCACAAAACCTCCTCACCACTCTTCTCCAACATCCATACCCCACCAGTCATTACTCACAATCCATACCTCCCAGTCATTACTCACATATCCAAAACCTCACCAGTCATTACTCACTATCCAACCTCACCCCTCATTACCCACAAATCCTACCCACCCGTCATTACTCACACACCATCCCACCAGTCATTCTCACACATCATACCCCCCATCATTTTCTCCACATCCCAAACCCCACCATCATTACTCACACTCCAACCCCACCAGTCTTTCCACACATCCATACCTCACCATCCCTTTCCACACATCCATCCTCACCTCTTAAAACCCAAATCCTACCTCACCAGTCCCTTTTTAAAAACATCCATACCTCACCAGTCATTTCTCACACTCCATACCTCACCACATTTCCAAAATCCTACCCACCAGTTTACTCCATACCATACCTCACCGCATTACTCACCATCCATACCTCACCAGTCTACTCACAAATCCTACCTCACCCGTCATTACTCCATATCCATCCTCACCACTCCCTTATCACAAATCCCTACGTACATTTTTTTTATTACTATTTTTATTAAATCTTTTTTTTATTTATTTTATCTATTTATCTTTTCATCGGGGACCCCTAAATGCCGGCATGAGGGTGCAGCCCCCCTTAATCTCAATGTAAATCCGCCACATGGTTACCCCATGGCTTGTCCACGCGAGTCGACTCCAACGGGAGTTTCACCCCCCCGGTGCAGCTTGGGCTCATAAATACCGATCTTTTTTGGGGAATGCTGGGCCTCACACACCCACACACCCCTCCCCCCTTTCTAAGGAGACAGTAATTTACAGTGAAAAACCACGGTAAAGAGGGGACCGGGGATCGAACTCCGGACGGGCAGATTGGGGCCTGACGCTGTAACCCACCGAGCTGTCCCAGGGGGTTGTTGGTTGTTGGGGTTTTGGGTTGTGGTTTGGGGTGTGTATTTTATTTTCATCATAAAGGATTGGCCAAGTGAAATTTTTTTTTTTTTTTGGTTTAGTTTTTTTATTAATTAAGGGTCCCGAATCCGTCCCCCCAATTTTTGGGAGGGTGACGGATCTTCAGGTGGGGTATCCTGGGGGACGGTTTTCAGGTGGGATATCCTGGGGTGCCGGGTTTTTTTTATGGGGTCAAGACCTGTCCTGACTTCACTTCCAAACCAAATGAGGCAGGTCAAATGGGGAAAAGGAGGATAGGGGGGCCCCCCATCAGTAGGACTATAAAAAGTAGGTGGGCTAAAAAAAAATAGTCCTAGGAGTCAGTGGACCTTGGGACACAATACCTTCCAAACCATAGCGTCCCGCCCCTGTTGTGTGGGTGACCCCTGAGGTTATTTTGTGGCTTCAAAAAAACCCTTTTAAAAGCGTGAAGTTTAATGTGATCTTGTTTAACTGGATGAATTTGACAATAACTCCAATCGAAGGATGGTTTTCTGTGGAAAGGCCAAAACAAAAGACTGCCTGAAGTATATATTCCTAAATCTATAGAATTGGATTTTTTATTTTGCCCGTTTTCGAAATTTTAGAAGAGGGATTTTTCCCAAGATCGTAAAACAAAGGAATATTTGTTATCCCTAATTTTATAAATTATATTCACGTGGGCTGGGGGGGCGGATCTTAGGTGGGATATCCTGGGTGACGGTTCTTCGGTGGGAAATCCCGGGGTGACGGTTCTTCAGGTGATCCATCAAATAAATGCTTAGGGTCATATTCAACGGATTTCCAGAAAGGGTCTGGTTGTGTGTGTTTTTGTGTATATATATATATATATATATATATATATAAATATATATATATAATTTTTTTTATATATATATATATATATTATATAATAATAAAACAAAGGGGGGGGGAAAAGGGAAAAAAAAAATTTTATAATTATAATATATATTATATTATATATATAAAATAATAATATTAATATTAAATATATGTATTATTATATATTATATAATATAATATATAAATTTTATATATAATGTATATAATATAATATAATTTATTTTATATTTCTCTCTCCTCTCTCCTCTCTCTTCTTTTGGTTTTTTTTTTTTTTTATTTTATTTTTTATAAATATATATATATATATATATATATATATATAAATATATATATATATATATATATATAATATATAAATTTAAAAAAAATTAAATAATTTATACAATTATAAATTACATAAATAAATTAAATAAATTAAATCTTCCTCTCCTCCTTCCCCCCCCCCTTTCCCCCCATCTGGGTTTTTTGGATTTAATAAAAATTATTTAATATATAAATATAAATATTTATATATTATATTTAAATTTCACCCAAAAGCCCCTTCTGGAAATATTCGGTTCCCCCAAATTTTTTGTTTCTTCTTTAAAATAATAAATATGACTCTCCCCTGAAAAAAGGACCGCCTAATTCCCCCAAAAAGGGGCATAATTGCAATTTAGCTATATTTTTTAGTCCCTGAAGGTAAAGTTTTTTTATTCTGAATCTCCCCCGTTTAGCGTGTTTTATGCTTTTTCGCAAGGTAATAGGGGAAAGGATGGTTTTTGGGAAGGGGTGGGAGGAACTCCCATGGGCCTCCCCCCTGGGGGGACGGGCGGGTCGGTTTCTTCCGGCTATCTCCCAAGGGGGGGTCAGGAGAGGTGTGAAACTTTCATTTTTATTTCTCCCTTAAAGCCTTGAAGTTCAAATTATTGCTGGGGTAAATTTTTATTTTTTCCCCCCCAAAGCGGAACAAGGGTGAAATAAAAGGGAAAGGTGGAATGGAAAAGGGGGAAAAATTAAAAAGGGGGAAAGGGTTTTTTCGCACCTAGGGGCCGATATTGCGACGTTCTTTGGCGAGTCCCAGGTCGTCCCGGGGCGGGCAGGAAAGTTTCAATTTACAATATATTTCCCCATTTAAAGCCGATATTCAAGTTACGGTTTTTTTCCCTGTGCAGAAAAGATTTTTTAAAGTTTTTAAAATATATTTGGGAGATTAAAAAAAAGATAAAATGAACTGCGCCCCAAAATTGGAATGCCGCGTGAAAAAATTGGCAGGCCGATTCCGGCAAGTTCCTATCGGGGACGTTCCAGGTCCCGACACAGGGTCACGGTGGGGAAAAGAAAATTTCATTTCAATTTACGAAACAATTAGCCCATAACAGCTCCCGAATTTAAGAAAAGAAATTAAACAAACTTTTTCCCTCTGGAAATAAGGGGAACTTTTTTCCCTTAAAAAATTTATGTTTTTTTTAATCATACAATCTATTTGAATGGATAGAATAAATAAAAAAAGATAGATAAGATGTAAAGCTGCGTCGTAATCGTAAGTGCCAGCGTTTTGAAAAGTTTGAGGCGCAGGGACAATCGCAACTGCCAGCTGCCATTAGTGCGCGCTGATCCTCGCCACTGCGTGCCACGGGTCCTGCACAACACTCCTCCACGGATGCATGTTATAGATGTGAATGTTTGCATGAACAATATATAAGAAAACAAGTTACGTATTAATCATGCTTACTTTAATTTGCATGTATGTGTATAATATGTACGATGTCTCAAACACTATTCGATATTATTGTGGCCGTTCTTTGCTCAGGTCAAGCCGCTACGTGTTCCTTACAGGTACTGACATCTGTTTTACTCCTTATACTACATATCCATAATTAGTCATGACAGTAATCAAAGCCCGGCACACTTGTACTACAGCACATATAATTACCTCGTTTATGTTTTACTAGTTTACAAGTTAATCTGAAAAGCGATTCCGTTAATTATTTCAACCTCATGTATTTTACCTTATGTTTTGCAGCCATAAAACAAAACTTAGAAAATTAATACATCAAACTACCAGGACTTGGCACTGTAGTAACGTCTGCCTGTCCTTGCCGTCCCGTTGTCGTGGCGGCAGCTGCGTCGTCTCAACCGCCTAGACATTTTGACGGAACGGTACCGTGACGTGATGAGACGGTGACGTGACGTGATGAGACGGTGACGTGACGTGATGAGACGGTGATGTGATGAATAGTGTGAATCGGCCTTAACACGTCACAGGAAACACTCACTACCAACATATAATGTGTGAGATCATTTCTATAAAAAAGAAAATATAACGCAAAAATTACAAAACCAAAATAAATAGGAACCGAATTAGTAGCACTTGTTTATCAAATTGCAAAATGAGTGGCTAAAATTTTACCCTAAACACAGTATAAGAAAAATAAACGTTGAATAAATTGTCATGGCCACCATTACACACTAGTCCAGCTGCAGAGCTGATGATTTATAATGGAGAATCTATGTTTGGCGTTATCATTCAAAAAATAAATAGGGAAAAACTGGTTCCTAAATAGGGTGGTAGATGATTGGAATGGACTCAGTCAGGTGGTTAGTGCGGAGTCAATGGGGAGTTTTAAAAGAAGGCTAGACAATTTCATGGATGGTGATGGAAGGTGGATGTAGGCAGTGTTAAGTAACAGGAATTACCACGTGTAAGTCTCACGGGCTCTTGTAGGTTCCTTATGTTCTTATGTTCTTATGAGGGTGGAGAACCGGTAATGCTTAGTGTTAGTTACCAGTGTTGTTTGTAGCTGTGGAGGCGTACAATTATCATATATGCATCCTTATCATCATTGCTATTATGGTGTTATCATTGTTATTATCATGTATGCATCCTTATCATCATTGCTATTATGGTGTTACCTCCGCCAACGAAGTTGCAGGGGTTATGTTTTCACCCCGATCTGTCTGTCTGTCTGTTAGTGTACAGGATTTCTCGAAAAGTTACGAATAGATTTGGACCAAACTCGGTATACCAAGTCTATTTGGTATAAGGAAGTACTGATTTAATTTTGGATGAAATCTATTGACAACTGTTGCCATGGCAACCAATTTATGAAATATTCGGCCGGAGGTATGCGCTCATACTGAGTGCATATATATATATAAATATATATATATAAATATATATATATATATATATAATATATATATATATATATATATATATATATATATATATATATATATATATATATATATATATATATATTATATATTATACGTATATTTGATGAAATATTCGGGCGGAGGTATGCGCTCTACTGAGTGCCCCTCCCCCCCCTAGTTATCATTGTTATTATCATGTATGCATCCTTATCATCATTGCTATTATGGTGTTATCATTGTTATTATCATGTATGCATCCTTATCATGTTATTATATTGTTATCATTGTTATTATCATGTACGCATCCTTATCATCATTGCTATTAAACCCTTCACGCCCAGATCTTTCCTTTGCTATATAAAAAAAATCGTCTGTTGATAGCCATTGAATTACGAAAAGTAGCTGAATATTTCAAATTAGTTAGTGTAGTACAAGGATATTAAACAGGTCATATCTATAAAATATTGCTTAAAGTCACTAAAAATCGTCTAATGGTAGCCAAATTCCAGTGGAAATTACGTTATGGGCCTCAAGGGGTTAATTTTTAGCATGATCAACCTCAGAAAAATTGGGTCTACCTCCCAAACAAGAGATTCCTTTTTATGCAGATACTTCAAGATTCATCACCAAATCTTCAAAGAAAACCACGAAAGACCAAAAGTTCACGCACTTACGTACTATTTGATTTTTTTTTTTATCTGTTTTACATTGAAGCCTGTAGAGCGCCATTTAAAGCGAAGGATTTTTTTTTATCTTCCTTCCTCAGGCTTTTTTATCTTCCTTTCTTAGGCTTTTTTATCTTCCTTCCTCAGGCTTTTTTATCTTCCTTCCTCAGGCTTTTTTATCTTCCTTCCTCAGGCTTTTTTATCTTCCTTCCTCAGGCTTTTTTATCTTCCTTCCTTAGGCTTTTTTATCTTCCTTCCTCAGGCTTTTTTATCTTCCTTCCTTAGGCTTTTTTATCTTCCTTCCTCAGGCTTTTTTATCTTCCTTCCTCAGGCTTTTTTATCTTCCTTCCTCAGGCTTTTTTATCTTCCTTCCTCAGGCTTTTTTATCTTCCTTCCTTAGGCTTTTTTATCTTCCTTCCTCAGGCTTTTTTATCTTCCTTCCTTAGGCTTTTTTATCTTCCTTCCTCAGGCTTTTTTATCTTCCTTCCTCAGGCTTTTTTATCTTCCTTCCTCAGGCTTTTTTATCTTCCTTCCTTAGGCTTTTTTATCTTCCTTCCTTAGGCTTTTTTATCTTCCTTCCTTGGGCTTTTTTATCTTCCTTCCTTAGGCTTTTTTATCTTCCTTCCTCAGGCTTTTTTATCTTCCTTCCTTAGGCTTTTTTATCTTCCTTCCTCAGGCTTTTTATCTTCCTTCCTCAGGCTTTTTTATCTTCCTTCCTCAGGCTTTTTATCTTCCTTCCTTAGGCTTTTTATCTTCCTTCCTTAGGCTTTTTTATCTTCCTTCCTTAGGCTTTTTTATCTTCCTTCCTCAGGCTTTTTTATCTTCCTTCCTCAGGCTTTTTTATCTTCCTTCCTCAGGCTTTTTTATCTTCCTTCCTTAGCTTTTTTATCTTCCTTCCTCAGGCTTTTTATCTTCCTTCCTTAGGCTTTTTTATCTTCCTTCCTCAGGCTTTTTTATCTTCCTTCCTCAGGCTTTTTTATCTTCCTTCCTTAGGCTTTTTATCTTCCTTCCTCAGGCTTTTTATCTTCCTTCCTCAGGCTTTTTATCTTCCTTCCTTTGGCTTTTTATCTTCCTCCTCAGGCTTTTTTATCTTCCTTCCTCAGGCTTTTTATCTTCCTTCCTCAGCTTTTTTATCTTCCTTCCTTAGGCTTTTTTATCTTCCTTCCTTAGGCTTTTTTATCTTCCTTCCTTAGGCTTTTTTATCTTCCTTCCTCAGGCTTTTTTATCTTCCTTCCTCAGGCTTTTTTATCTTCCTTCCTCAGGCTTTTTTATCTTCCTTCCTCAGGCTTTTTTATCTTCCTTCCTTAGGCTTTTTTATCTTCCTTCCTCAGGCTTTTTTATCTTCCTTCCTCAGGCTTTTTTATCTTCCTTCCTTAGGCTTTTTTATCTTCCTTCCTTAGGCTTTTTTATCTTCCTTCCTCAGGCTTTTTTATCTTCCTTCCTCGGGCTTTTTTATCTTCCTTCCTCAGGCTTTTTTATCTTCCTTCTCAGGCTTTTTTATCTTCCTTCCTCAGGCTTTTTTATCTTCCTTCCTCAGGCTTTTTTATCTTCCTTCCTCAGGCTTTTTTATCTTCCTTCCTTAGGCTTTTTTATCTTCCTTCCTCAGGCTTTTTTATCTTCCTTCCTCAGGCTTTTTTATCTTCCTTCCTCAGGCTTTTTTATCTTCCTTCCTCAGGCTTTTTTATCTTCCTTCCTCAGGCTTTTTTATCTTCCTTCCTCAGGCTTTTTTATCTTCCTTCCTTAGGCTTTTTTATCTTCCTTCCTCAGGCTTTTTTTATTCCTTCCTTAGGCTTTTTTATCTTCCTTCCTCAGGCTTTTTTATCTTCCTTCCTTAGGCTTTTTTATCTTCCTTCCTTAGGCTTTTTTATCTTCCTTCCTTAGGCTTTTTTATCTTCCTTCCTTAGGCTTTTTTATCTTCCTTCCTTAGGCTTTTTTATCTTCCTTCCTCAGGCTTTTTTATCTTCCTTCCTCAGGCTTTTTTATCTTCCTTCCTTAGGCTTTTTTATCTTCCTTCCTTAGGCTTTTTTATCTTCCTTCCTCAGGCTTATATTCTGTTATTTTTATCCTCACAAAGGCAGCGTGTAATCGAGTGCCATGGCTGCTGATTCACCAAGGACACTATTTAATTCCCTCCATAAATTCATCATTTTTTCAGGTTTCACTGTGACAATGTTTTATTGATGCTTGTTTTCTCCCTTCATTGCAGGCTCTGTGTCGCCCCAACAGAGGAACCATCTCGGGCTACTTCCTGGCAGGCCGCTACATGTGGTGGCTCCCGGTGCGTGTGTGTGTGTGTGTGTGTGT
>JACEEZ010013020.1:135000-180000 GCA_016584305.1 Chionoecetes opilio | reverse complement strand
TTTCTTGTTTCTTACTATAATTTTGTGTTGGCCCCAGTCAGAGCTTATCTTATTTTTGTAAGAGAAAAAAGGCTATTTGAGATCCGGGGCTATTCATAAAACATTCGGGGCTACAGCCCCCAATGCCCAGGCCTAACTACGCCTATGGTGGTATGCCCTAGTTCTTGTACATTATCTTTGCTGTCAGTTTGAAAAAAGAATACTTGACGAGTTTGATATTAATTTCAACATTCTTTCTTTGTCAAAACCAACACATGTTAGTAATAATAACAATAAAAGAAACCTTTAATCACCAGAAAAAAATACTGAAATAACTGAGAAGATGAGTTATTTTACGAAATTAATCTATTGTTGTGTTTATCCAAAGACTACTGTATACGGTTGTCTTTGGTTTATCATAAATATCCTGAGGTGACCTCTTGGTGGGCGGGTCACTGAATCTCTGGTGTGACAAAAATCACGATAATGTACAAACTCGTAGTACATAAGTCCTGTGGTGGCTGTTTCCCCGGCAGGTGCGCACGGTGCCGGAGTACATGCACAAAAGGTTCGGCGGCCAGAGGATCCAGGTGTACCTCGCCCTGCTGTCCCTCCTGCTGTACATCTTTACCAAGATCTCCGTGAGTAGCCAAGACCTCGAGCCCCCACAGATCAGCAGTGCCGTTTCTAGCCTTTTTGGGGCCCTATTTTGTAAAACTATGGTGGGGAGATCCCAAGCCCTCTAAGATGGTTCGGGGGCACGCCTATACTATACGCCTTAAATACATCAATCTGGAGCACTTTAAGAGGAAAAGAGGCAAGATTCGTGAAAAACTCTAATAAATGAGACACAGGGACTCCCCCTATGGGATTTACCGAGCCTGCATTATAACCCTAATAATTATATCTAATAATTATCTCCCAAATACGCATACATGAGACAGGTGCTGCATATTCCTTAAAATATTAATTTTAAATGTTAGGAAATGTTAAACTTGTTAAGGAATCAAAATTTAAGCCAACACTGTAACTGATAATACTAAACGTATGAAACGGATATAAACCTATGTGAGCGTTAATCTTATTCAGTTTTCTTATTTTTTATTTTTTTCGGCACCAAAGGGTGTATCGTTTTGGACGCCATGTAACCCTCCCTCCTCAGTCCTCATCGGGCAGGGCTGATAACCCCTGCCCGAGATGACTCAGTAGAGAAGAAAGTGTCCTGGAGAAAATTTGTCCGCGCTTCTAACGAACGCTGTGGTGGTCGCCTGGGGCCGTTCTATAGCTCATTCGAAAGCTCTCGTCGTGCTCCAGATGGACAAAATCGTAGTTTATTCGATTTCTCAATTCCAATATTCGAAAATGATCGTCATAGTTTAGTACTGAGAGACACTCATCTGGCTGTGTGCGCACGCTTAGTTGTGCCTGAAACGTCGATGCGAGTGGTTGCTTCCCAGTTGTGGAGTCAGTGAGGTGTTGCGGGCCGTCTAAGAGGATGGGGTGGATCACGGAATCTTCAACGCCATCTGGAACAACGCGGTGTTGGTCACCGGCGTCGTCTGTCCAATGCAATTGTTACAATTGAGCCCAAATGGCTCGAACAAGTCAATGGAGCCTGCCAAAGCGGTCGAGGTGGTGAGCGAGGCGAACCACCGAGACCTTCACGGCTACGAATTGTTGTCGGCTAAGAGCTGGGACCATTGATGTTTCATAGGTAGTGCACACCTTACATTTCACATGGAAAAGGAGAAAAACAAGTAGAAAATGCTTCAGGGTAGCCCTGAAGACATGAAAAAGGGAAGATGACTCTTGCGGGTGTTGTTTTGTAGATCAAGAAGTGTCAAGAAGAAGGGAAACAAGGCTAGTGTGGACATGGGAAAGATTGCGAAAGAATAGAGACAAGGTGGCAAAGATGCCTTTGGACATGAGAAAGATTTGGAAAGGAAAGAAACTAGGTGTCACTCAACATTTGTCCTACCACGAGTGGAGTCGTGGTAGTCCTTAACGAGTGGATGGGACAAATGTTGAGTGACACCTAGTTTCTTTCCTTTCCAAATCTTTCTCATGTCCAAAGGCATCTTTGCCACCTTGTCTCTATTCTTTCGCAATCTTTCCCATGTCCACACTAGCCTTGTTTCCCTTCTTCTTGACACTTCTTGATCTACAAAACAACACCCGCAAGAGTCATCTTCCCTTTTTCATGTCTTCAGGGCTACCCTGAAGCATTTTCTACTTGTTGACTTATGGCTGACACGTACTGCGCAGTTCCTGAGCCTGACGGGGGCATAACACACGTACAGGACACGTCGCAGCACGCTAGCCCATACCAATCTGTCCTCCCATCCTCCTCACTCACTCACTCACTCTGCCAAGACATTCAAGTTAGCATTTATGGATTTAAGCTATCATTCAGCAAAATTTCTGTAGATATTCTGGAGTACTGATCAAAATTTCGGGAGATAATGGCAAAATCCATAACAATATCTTGATTTCTAGAGATCCATCAGAATCCATTCATCATCAATGCAGATCAGGACCCATCCTGTGATCTCGGCAAATACTTGGAGCCCCCACAGGACCTATTCATGGCCGACCCTGCTCACCTAAAACACATCAACCCATTATTGAATTTTCTGGGAAACAGGAACACGGATAGGTTGTGTTACGAACGAAACGTATGAAGTTTCTTTTGTCAAGAATCCTTGTTAGTTTACGTAAAACAGCGAGCGAGATCATAATGAATTAAGTGTGAATTTACAAAGATCGGTGCAGACCTGTGGACAGGATGTGGAGAAGTTATTTGGCGTACTTTGGGTAAATGCATAATGGTGGTTGATGGGAGGCTGTGAGAGTGGCAGCAGGTAGCCTAAAAGTCTGTGGTGGACAGCAGGCAAGGGCAGATAATCCCATCACACAGCACAGGGAACAGCTGCCTCAAACGGGCTAACGTTACCACCAATAACAGAAAAAGGTTTCAGTCTCGACAAACGAGACTTTGTCGAGGCCGTTGCTGTGAGGCATGAGCCGCAACCCTCGCCACGGTGGTAACACTCACACCACCACTCTTGTGGGGCGCCGCTGCTCCCAATAATGCATGTACTTACACCGCAATCACTGCTTGTGTGGTACACTGCTGGCATCACTGTCACCGAAAATACAAAAAAGATGTGGCAAAACAGTAAAATAAGCTATCCTAGGGGTAGTTAAGTATTGTAAACCCAACAGGGTGAGGAGATGGTGTTGGGAGAGGGTGCACTCGGGGCACCATAAAAAACGTGTGTGTGTGTGTGTGTGTGTGTGTGTGTGTGTGTGTGTGTGTGTGTGTGTGTGTGTGTGCGTGTGTGTGTGTGTTATTTATTCATTATGGTCTTATAACATGCTCGATTCACAATCGCCAGCCATTCGTGACTTTCCCTTCCGGAAGGAAGCTTAGCTATCATAGAAACCGAGCTATGGGTAAGGCTGGGACCACACACACACCACACACCCACACCATTCCCTTGCTCAAGGGAGACAGTGACCACTCGCTTTTGTCGGTGAAAAACCTTGGAGGCTTGAACGGGCCTCAAAGACCCGCAAACCTATGACCTGCTGGATTGCAGGCAAGGATGTTATCTACTATAGGCTGGCAAACAGTGTGTGTGTGTGTGTGTGTGTGTGTGTGTGTGTGTGTGTGTGTGTGTGTGTGTGTGTGTGTGTGTTTGTGTGTGTGTGTGTGCATCCGCCCATCCTCGCAGTGATGACTTAAGTAAGTGTTGTGGTCCACAGGTTGACCTGTACTCTGGCACGCTGTTCATCAACCATTAAGAGTGTTGTGGTCCACAGGCTGACCTGTACTCTGGCACGCTGTTCATCAACCATTAAGAGTGTTGTGGCCCACAGGCTGACCTGTACTCTGGCACGCTGTTCATCAACCATTAAGAGTGTTGTGGCCCACAGGCTGACCTGTACTCTGGCACGCTGTTCATCAACCATTAAGAGTGTTGTGGTCCACAGGTTGACCTGTACTCTGGCGCGCTGTTCATCAACCTTTAAGAGTGTTGTGGTCCACAGGCTGACCTGTACTCTGGCGCGCTGTTCATCAACCATTAAGAGTGTTGTGGCCCACAGGCTGACCTGTACTCTGGCGCGCTGTTCATCAACCATTAAGAGTGTTGTGGTCCACAGGTTGACCTGTACTCTGGCACGCTGTTCATCAACCATTAAGAGTGTTGTGGTCCACAGGCTGACCTGTACTCTGGCGCGCTGTTCATCAACCATTAAGTGTGTTGTGGTCCACAGGTTGACCTGTACTCTGGCGCGCTGTTCATCAACCATTAAGAGTGTTGTGGTCCACAGGTTGACCTGTACTCTGGCGCGCTGTTCATCAACCATTAAGAGTGTTGTGGCCCACAGGTTGACCTGTACTCTGGCGCGCTGTTCATCAACCAGGCCCTGAAGTGGGACATCTACGGGTCCATGGTGGCCCTGCTGGGGCTCACAGCGCTCTTCACCGTGACGGGAGGCCTGGCGGCCGTCATCTACACAGACACCCTGCAGCTCTTCATCATGCTGGCCGGCAGCCTCTTCGTCATGGTCAAGGGTGAGTTGTCTGTGCTGAGCTCATCTCCTGGCAGGGGCGTGATAAACCATTACTGCCCCTCAAGGGACAAGGATGCCACATATCAAAGCTGTGATGACACCCCGCCCCTTCGCATAGAAACCTTGTGGCTGACCTTACTAGAGAAACTTTTCTTCTAAAAAGGATGATAAATTATGTCATAGGTGGCCTTCTTTACCACTGACCAGGGTGTGAACTGACATGATTTTTTTTTTTTTCTCTCTCCTCTCTCTCTCTCTCTCTCTCTCTCTCTCTCTCTCTCTCTCTCTCTCTCTCTCTCTCTCTCTCTCTCTCTCTCTCTCTCTCTCTCTCTCTCTCTTTCTCTTTCCGCTATCATTTTTGTCATCACAATACGTGATACTTTCAATTTACGTGTACACGCTCGTATAGATAAGATTTGTTACGGAATACAACAATTCACAAAGGATATCATTGACGGATCTTCTGCATGATAATAATCTTGCATTGTATAAGCATTTCATTACGATGTGTTTACAGTGCTTGGCTGATCGGTGGTGCACGTGTTCCAGGGTGTCAGATCAACAGCGGCCAGAATGACATCGTGTTTACCTTTCTCCACATATCTTCCTCCTGACTTCCTGACTCCCTGAGCCTCCTGTCTTTCTGTTCACATTCAGTCACGTCATGATGTTCTGTTGTCCATCTTCCTCTATTACAGCCCTTCCTTCTGCCCTTGCGTATCCCCCCCCCGCCCCCACGTTTACCATGTCTCCCTCTTCTCCCTCTCCTCTCCCCTCACTATCACCTCTGCATCCTCACATTACTGTATATTATCGATCCTTTTCACCATTTCTTCTTTCTTATCCCTTTTCCTTTCCCTTCTCCCCTCCATCTCATTTTCCCTCTTTCCTCCTCCTCTCCTCCGTCTCTCCTATAAATCATGGTTGCCTTCAAGTACGACGTATGAAACCATCAAACGATGAATGATGTAATAAGATATATATATACATACATGGAGTGGCGAAATATTGTGAAAACATGCAATCGTACTGCCTGCTGAACACTACGGGGTATTATCTACCACCTTTTACCCCCAAAGTCTAGGCTACACTAAACAGTATTTCCCCTTCTCCTGTAAGATCTTTTCTGCGTCACATGCAGCGCCTTGTGGTCTGGGGACGCAGCCTTGTAGTGGAGTTGAGTGCATTCATTTATTCATTTAATTTTCTTCCTTTGCTCTTTTTTTTATAGTTGAAAAAAATAAAGTTAAGGCTTAGCTAAAAGTGTGAGTCACCAGATCACAAGATATTACACGTGAAGCAGAAAAGATCCTACGAGAGAAGGAGAAATATTGATTAGTTTAGACATAGATAACAGTAGAACTGTTATGTATGGTTTAGACTTTGGCGGTAAAAGGTGGAAGAGAATAGCCCGTGGAGTGTTTAGTACTTGTACGGTTGCATGTTGTCACAATATTGCGCCACTCATATTTGTTTATATCTATCTTACATCATTCCAGTAGTAATAAGGATAATTTCAGCATCGCAGGATTGCCTTATATCACATTGTACATATCGTATTGTCAGAATATAATGAAAGTCTGTTTCTTCCCTGATGACCGCTGCAACACTCAAAGCAAAGGAATCAGATGTAAAGGTATTCTACATGCTCCTATGATCCTTCTTATACCTATGACTAGTAAAGCACACCGAAATGGAAATGAGTCGCTACTGTAATATAAAGGCTGATTCACACTATACATAACGTGACCGGTCCGTAACGTACCGGTCCGGACCGTAAAAATATTCTTCAATGGTAAACCATTGGTGTATTCACACTAGAGCGGACCGGCACCTGACCAGCACGGACCGTCACCGGCAGTTGCCGGTCAGGATTCTCGGCGAGAATATTCTGCTGGTCCGTGCAGGTTACGGTGCGGTGCGGAGCCTGTCTGTGTTGGTCACTGTTGGATAGTGTGAACATGGTTCCGTTACAAACCGTCACAAAACTGTTGCCTCAGTTGACATCCCGCTCTCCCGCGGTGCACACCAAGGTTTTAATTTGCGTGTGTGCGTGTGTGTGCGCGTGTGTGTGTATGTGTGTGTATATATATGTGTGTGTGTGTGTGTGTGTGTGTGTGTGTGTGTGTGTGTGTGTGTGTGTGTGTGTGTGTGTGTGTGTGTGTGCGTATGTGTGTGTGTGTGTGTGATCAATCACACTCGGGTATTTTTGCTGTTAAGGTTTTGTAAGTGAGTCAATTATGTAAAATTGAAAATAAATTGATTCACACAATGATGATTATAACCCTCATGAAAGTAAAAATGATCAAATAACCAGTAGAGCTAAAATCAGATTTTTTAAACCCGCATTCTCCTTAGGTAACCATTTGGTTACCGTGTATATCTCAGGTTCTATTGATATATTTTATCATTTTATGTTTAATATATATATTATACACTTAAAATAACTAATTACAATAGATTTTAACAAGCTCTTAAGGATTTTCTTTTTCCGGAGATAATGGGTTAAGCAAACAGCCAACTTTTGTTTCGCTGTTATTGCCCCCCTAAAGGAGGTGTTTCTTGTAGAGATAGTTTCTTCTAGTAGGCTCAGCAACTCGTGGAACTGATGCTTTGACATCCTGAAGTATTGGTGGAATTTCAGCTCATCGTCCAGTAGTTCTTTATACAGTGTTCCATATTATCCTTCTGTTTTCCTTTTCTTTAGGGATTTGTGTACCCAAAGTCGTCTTTTGTTTTTCCTTTTTACTTTTTCATTCTCCTCTTCTTCCAGAAGAAGTGCTATCACAGCAATGTCATTTACACTGACATTCTTAAACATAGTTAATTCAGTATCAGCGAGCACTAGCGGAAGCGATCTTTCCTCTTACAAGGACATGTGAGTGTACTGCGACCGGTGACCGGTCACCGTACTTCAGTAGACCTGACGGTGTAGTGTGAATACACATGCTGGTGGCGGCCGGTGACGTGCCGGTGCCGGTCAGGTGCCGGTCCGGTCACGTGCAGGTATAGTGTGAATCATCCTTAATGGGGCATCAAAACAAATGAGGGTAAGCAATATACTGTTTCCTTCACTGTTCCATCCATCATTCATCGCTTACATGACTGCACGTGCACGGCCGCGACACGTGCCGGGCTGCACACTGACTAGGCAACATTTAATTTAATTTGCGTTTTCCTGTTTACTTGATAAATATTCATCTTGTGAAGAGATCTGTATCAATGATCCATGATATAAACATCACGAATGTCCATATGAAATAACGTACATGAACGTACGTACGTACAGTACTACACGTGTATGTGTGTGTATTCACCCACGGTCTTGTCTACGCGAACTGGACTCGCGATCGCCAGTTTTTCCCTCCCGGAAAGAGCTTGGAGGTCGTAGGGTGTATTTACCTATTTGTATATTCAAAGTATTGAGTCAAGCTCGTAATGTTCAGTCTTTTCATACCAACTCATCATACTTTCCCTTAAATTTAAGTATACTATAGACACACACGACTTCCTGTGGTAGTGCCTTCCATTGATCTATTGCTCTAATAACAAAAACTGTACTGCACATCCTTGCCCTCAAGAAATCTTATCGCTAGATTACTATCTTTAGTTCTTAACAGGTATCTGGCGAGCTTGATGGTAATGCTTGGTGTTCCTTGCAGCCTTCCAGCACATTGGCGGCTACGAGGCTTTGCAGTACAGGTACATGCAGGCCGTGCCCAAACTGACCTACGAGAACACCAGCTGTGGCCTGCCCAGGGACGACTCGTGGATAATGCTGAGGCACCCTGTCAACTCTGACCTGCCGTGGCCTGCCTTCCTGCTGGGGCAGACCCCGGCCTCCATCTGGTACTGGTGTGCTGACCAAGTACGTCGCCATGCCAGTCTGTGCTGCACTCAGCGTCATGTCTTGACCATGACCTGTCTTGCTGGGAAGTTCCTAATGCTTTCTCACAAGACAAGTAACAGTTACTTTTCGTTCATCATACAATAAGAACAGTGACCTTCCTCCTCAGGGTAGTTTGCGTCTCTTCGTGTGTCATATGTACTTCCACATATACAGGGAGGTCCCGAAGATACGAGCAGTTAGGTT
The DNA here is from genome assembly GCA_016584305.1 of Chionoecetes opilio. Classification (NCBI taxonomy): domain Eukaryota; kingdom Metazoa; phylum Arthropoda; class Malacostraca; order Decapoda; family Majidae; genus Chionoecetes; species Chionoecetes opilio. The sequence goes on along the minus strand of JACEEZ010013020.1, from coordinate 171,347 downwards.
CCACCTGGCATACTCGTAAAGCGAAATCTCGTATAACGAAACACATAACTAATGGTAAAATATAGGTTTGGTTCCAGGACCATTAATTAAAAAATGAGAAGAAAAAAAAGACGTATTTTTCAAGCTAAAATAAACTATAGCAAACACAACAAACACACAGCGTCTATATTGCCCACACTGTACTACCTATTCTGTAGAAAAAACATTCTGAAAGAGAAAATAGCACACAAAATAACATAACTGCACATTAATTAAACATAAAACATGCATAACAAGCAAAAAAGACGTTGTACTGTAGGGGACCCCGCGTGATACAAGAGAAGGTAGTGTAGAGGTCCCAAGATTGGGGCAGCACACCTGGCTAATTACCCCTAAGGATCAGGCGGCGCCATATGCTTAATTACCCTTCAGGTAACGCCTTGCTAGGGGTGACTTGACTGCGGTCCCAAGGTTGGAGCCGCACACCTGGCTAATTACCACTAAATGTCAGGCCGCGCCATATGCTTAATTACCCTTCAGGTCACGGCTTGCTAGGGGTGACTTGACTGGGGTCAACCAAATCCCCCTTTGTCCAGACTGGGAGTGGTAGGGCGAGTATTTTGAACTTGATAATTTTACTCACCCCAGTTTGAATGTCGTAGCATTGGATTTTCGATCTCGTATATTAAAAATAGACCCTAATTTACACATCTCGTATCATCGGATTCTCGTATACCGAATGCTCGTATAACGGGACCTCCCTGTACATTACTTATTAGTGAACTAAAAGATTAGTCATTATCAATTTATTGCTTATGAATTAAATAGAATATCAGTTAATTTTGTTTTCAATGAAATATCAAACGCTGTTTCAGAAATTATCGTGCTAAAAGTATTTTCAGAAGCTACGGTTTTTAAATTACGACGTATTTTGACAGAAACAAGGAGCAATCGAATGACAAAATACTACATTGCGAAAATGGTATTAGGTAAACATATGGAGAAAATAATTACCATTCACTGCATTGTTGTGAACAGGACATCGGGAGATGGACTCAAACTGATAAATGTTAAGAATAAAAACAAGGGAAAAAATCTCAATTTTGAGAAAAATATTCAATTGTAACTGAACCTTATCGGATTCTCCTATGCCATTATATTCCCGCTACAGTCCCACAGCACTTCGATGGCGTGGCGGCAATGATAAGGTTGAAAGGAGGAAACAGCTTTATTGACACGCAGTAGCTTTTCCAGGGCTGCCCTGTTGAGCGGGGCTTGTGTTGTCTCCTTATTCAGCCACAACTCTAGTTATATTTCCTTATTGCAAGGAATGTTATGAAATAAACATAATATACGTCGGTTAACTTCTTAAGATGGTATCAGGGCGGAGTGTGGAGGCGTTCCAATGTGGTTCCGGCAGTCCGTCTGTGGCTACGTGGCCAAACGTGGCGTCATCTCGCTTGTATCATCTTATCGCTTGTATATCATTGTACTCATCTTATATTTGTTGCCTAATAAGTGGTAATACTTATACCTGTTCTTCCCTTTTTATTCTAATTTATAATATTTACCCAAAATCCGTCTAAACTACGTTTATATAGAAAATGACCAGAAAAATATGCTAGCATTATAGGAACCATGAAATAGTTCCCTTTAGATAGAATCAGCGATAGCATGTCAGGAAAATTGTCAGTAACATCCAAACTTATGAAATCTACTTGTGTATACAACGAGAACACTTTAAAAAAAAACCAAGACATATTCAGGGCTACGGTGCCTTTCCCAATCCAAATTTCAAATGACTTTCCTGTTTGTATATTTCCTCCCTCACAAACAGGATGTCAACTAACTCATGCGTTTTGTCATTAGGAATTTACAACTTTCATTGAAGTGGTCTTACTGTCCCAGCCTTTCATTTTCTTTTCCATCAAAGCTAAACTTATAGCTTACGTTATTTCCATTACTCCATAGCAATCCATCAGAGACAATTCCAAACATTTAAGTGATGAAAGGAATATATAACTATCTGTTGATGCAATTCCCTGCTTATCTGCCGCCTCTGTTTCGAGGTGAAGAGATCGTGCTGGACTAAGGAGGCATGGCACACAAAGTCGGCATTATTATTTGTGAAGGCAATATAGAGTCAATAATCACACTGGTATTTGTGAAGGCATTATAGAGTCAATAATCACACTGGTATTTGTGAAGGCATTATAGAGTCAATAATCACACTGGTATTTGTGAAGGCATTATAGAGTCAATAATCACACTGGTATTGTGAAGGCATTATAGAGTCAATAATCACACTGGTATTTGTGAAGGCATTATAGAGTCAATAATCACACTGGTATTTGTGAAGGCATTATAGAGTCAATAATCACACTGGTATTTGTGAAGGCATTATAGAGTCAATAATCACACTGGTATTTGTGAAGGCATTATAGAGTCAATAATCACACTGGTATTTGTGAAGGCATTATAGAGTCAATAATCACACTGGTATTTGTGAAGGCATTATAGAGTCAATAATCACACTGGTATTTGTGAAGGCAATATAGAGTCAATAATCACACTGGTATTTGTGAAGGCATTATAGAGTCAATAATCACACTGGTATTTGTGAAGGCATTATAGAGTCAATAATCACACTGGTATTTGTGAAGGCATTATAGAGTCAATAATGGCACTGGTATTTGTGAAGGCATTATAGAGTCAATAATCACACTGGTATTTGTGAAGGCATTATAGAGTCAATAATCACACTGGTATTTGTGAAGGCATTATAGAGTCAATAATCACACTGGTATTTGTGAAGGCATTATAGAGTCAATAATCACACTGGTATTTGTGAAGGCATTATAGAGTCAATAATCACACTGGTATTTGTGAAGGCATTATAGAGTCAATAATGGCACTGGTATTTGTGAAGGCATTATAGAGTCATAATGGCACTGGTATTTGTGAAGGCATTATAGAGTCAATAATGGCACTGGTATTTGTGAAGGCATTATAGAGTCAATAATAGCACTGGTATTTGTGAAGGCATTATAGAGTCAATAATGGCACTGGTATTTGTGAAGACATTATAGAGTCAATAATCACACTGGTATTTGTGAAGGCATTATAGAGTCAATAATAGCACTGGTATTTGTGAAGGCATTATAGAGTCAATAATCACACTGGTATTTGTGAAGGCATTATAGAGTCAATAATGGCACTGGTATTTGTGAAGGCAATATAGAGTCAATAATGGCACTGGTATTTGTGAAGGCAATATAGAGTCAATAATGGCACTGGTATTTGTGAAGGCATTATAGAGTCAATAATGGCACTGGTATTTGTGAAGGCATTATAGAGTCAATAATGGCACTGGTATTTGTGAAGGCAATATAGAGTCAATAATCACACTGGTATTTGTGAAGGCATTATAGAGTCAATAATGGCACTGGTATTTGTGAAGGCATTATAGAGTCAATAATGGCACTGGTATTTGTGAAGGCATTATAGAGTCAATAATGGCACTGGTATTTGTGAAGGCAATATAGAGTCAATAATCACACTGGTATTTGTGAAGGCATTATAGAGTCAATAATCACACTGGTATTTGTGAAGGCATTATAGAGTCAATAATCACACTGGTATTTGTGAAGGCATTATAGAGTCAATAATCACACTGGTATTTGTGAAGGCATTATAGAGTCAATAATCACACTGGTATTTGTGAAGGCATTATAGAGTCAATAATGGCACTGGTATTTGTGAAGGCATTATAGAGTCAATAATGGCACTGGTATTTGTGAAGGCATTATAGAGTCAATAATGGCACTGGTATTTGTGAAGGCATTATAGAGTCAATAATGGCACTGGTATTTGTGAAGGCAATATAGAGTCAATAATCGCACTGGTATAACAATATGCACCACACTTTCAGATGATGATCCAGCGAGCGTTGGCCGCCAAGTCCCTGTCCCATGCCAAGGGCGCCACGGTGTTCGCCTCCTACGTCAAGATCCTGCCCTTCTTCTTCATCATCCTGCCCGGCATGATCTCCCGCGCCCTCTTCCCAGACGACGTGGCCTGCGTGCTCCCCGAAGAGTGCCTGCGCGCGTGTGGCTCCCGGTCCTCGTGCTACAACTCAGCCTACCCGCGCCTCATTGTGGGTATCATGCCCACGGGGTTCAAGGGCATCATGCTGGCGGTCATGTTGGCGGCCTTGATGAGTGACCTGACCTCCATCTTCAACTCCGCCTCCACCATGTTCACGCTGGACCTATGGCCGCGTCTGCGTCCTCAAGCCAAGACGCGGGAGCTGCTCATCGTGGGCAAGCTGTTCATCGTGGTGCTGGTGGCCGTATCCGTGGGCTGGGTACCCATTATTGAGGCGGTGCAGGGAGGCCAGCTGTTCATATACATACAGAAGGTGGGCGCCTACCTCGCACCTCCCATAGCAGCCGTGTACATCCTGGCCATTCTGTGGAAACGCATGAACGAGAAGGGAGCATTTTGGGCCCTCATGGCGGGCCTCCTGGTGGGCCTGGTACGCCTGGTGCTGGACTTTGCTCATCCTCCCCCGGCGTGCAACGAGGACGAGTACCGACCCCTCGTGATCCGACTCAACTTCATGTACTTTGCCATGATACTCTTCTGGATAACGGTGGTGACGGCGGTGGTGGTTTCCCTCCTCACTGAACCCCTGGACAGCTTCAGGGTGAGGACTGACTGTATGTTATGTCGGTTGGGGTGATGGGGTCAGTGGTGGCAGCCAAGAGGGGGGGAGGGGGTTGAAAGGCTTCCTTATATATATCTTTGATGTTAAGTGGTTTGGGCACGTGAAGAGGAGAGAAGGTAGTGCGGCATTGGGGAGAGCTGTTGGAGTGGAAATGCCAGGTCGTCGTCCACCGGGCAGGCAAAGGAAGACATGGAGGCAGTGTATTGAAGAGGATCTGGCAGCATTGGGCATTGAAGAAGTTGAGGGAACGAATAGAGATAGTTGGAAGCATATAATCGGCCGTCTAACTTCATAAGATAGTATGGCAAAATCTGACGTTAAACAGGAAGAAGAAGATGTTAAGTAGAAAATGATGTTAAGGTTCTCTAGAGATGATTACTTCTGCTTCAAATACCTTAATCACCCTGCGTCCAGATATAATCAAGGAGTAGGTGTGGTCTTGACGGTATAGGTACACATGGTCACGCAGGTATTCCTTGAGTGTGCCCTAAACCAATTTGTGATGATTTTGTTATGAATCATAGATATACGATGGAAATTTAGGTTCATTATAATGCAAATCCTATGTTACAGATAATAAGGACAACGTATCCTACCAGACTGGATAAGAGATCGAGAGAGGACGAGACTGCAGAGAAGGTTGGCCTGAGTCTCCTCACACCAAACACGGTGATCCCAGACGACCAGACGGAAGGCAAGTGTTACCTTCTGAGTGTTTTGTTTAGCAAGATCATGAGTCAACTTGTATCTCACCTCAACAATCAAGCAATTTTTCCTTTTCATAAGTAGGCAAGTGATGTGGTAGTTACTCATACCCTTACTCATACAGAATGTAGAATTACTTATGTAGAATCTTGTAGATGATGAGCGTATGATGTATAGTATGTGTATAATCAGCACTATATCTTACAGGCTGCAGTGTTAGAAATAATCATACATGGCACACAAGGGAGTGAAAAAAAAGTTATTCATTTGAATTTTCACGCTGGCCAAAAGATTGCCGCCGCCTGGCCTGGTGTGCAGTGTTTCATGGGAGTGCTTTCAAAACTAAATAATTCTGGCGACAGTTAAAAAGGATGAACGTATAGTACAACGAAGAATGACAAAAAAAAGTTATGAAGAGCGACTATAAGAATTCAATTATCCAATGCAAGAGACGATCGACTCATAATATCTTAAGAGTATTGGGCAAGAGGATGGATGGGTTGAATGATGGCTAGGGAGGATCGCTATTCAGAGAGATGCAAAAAGAAAGATTGCTAAGAAAAGTGAAGGAGTATAGTACGTGACTCAAAGTTATATAATCAAGTATTGTGCGTTATGATGGCGTATGTGTGGATGTAACGCAGCAGCCATCTGTTGTGAGGAGCTCCACATCAAGGCAGCAAACACACCTCACACGTGTTCAAACTTATCCCAAGATTGTAGTAATAATCATACCAAAATGAGGATGAAGTTTGTCTTTGCTTGATGAATGCAAGGACAGAGCTGACTGCATCATTGCACTTTTAGTAGTAAAAGTTCTTAAGTTGCATGTAGTACGCTTGCTTTGCACGTTCAATGACAGCACACTTTCAATTGGTGACTAATGATTTACTGAAATAGATGGAAATTCGGCCACTACAACAACAACAACAAAATCTGAAATTTGTTGCAAGGTATTTTAGTGACATGTGTATATTGCGATTCCAGAAAACACAGATTTTGGTGTCCTCAATACACACATGTCAATAAGGCTGTCAAGACGCAGCGCTGGAGTGTCTTGCCGCACAACACTAGCCTGATTACTTATGTTCATCAAACCAAATCTTTATGATCATTCTACGTTTGATGGGTGACACGTATTGCTCGCCCTTGAACTGTTGATTATCTTCTTCTTATGATACACATTCCTCCCCTCACACTTTTCTTCACAAGTTTCCCCCCCCCCCCCCCCAAATCACTCTTCTAATGATATGCATTTCTTTCCCCAATACATTTGTTTCCCTGACATTCCTAGTCACACATTTTCTCCTCTACACTTTTTTTCTTCTACGCATGAATGTTCCTCTCACTTTGAGCTACCGACATGTGCCAGAAAACCCTAAATACGCCTTCCTTTGCCCTCCACTACAAACCTCCATCACTACAATAAAGAGAGCAGTAATACTTGTATATTACGAGTTAGATTCGATGTGTGTCGGACGCGTCGCTCCTAATCCTCGGGCAGAATTTTTACTTTCTAAACAGAACTCCTTTGGACTCTATCCTTTCTCTGTGTCTCTAGTTTCCTATCCTAACTGCTCTATTGCTGTTACTCTTGACTGTCACTCCTTCTCACGAGCCTGTTAACAGAGGTCTTCCGTTGGGTTCTGTTCCATTACTCATTATTCATCAATGACAACAATAGAACTATGCGTCCTATCTAACTTCCTTTTGTTAGCCGCACTTTGCCTTTATTTACATCATTTGTCGAACAGTCTTCCCAACAGGAATCAAACGAGTCACAAAGAGAGGTTACAGAAGGCCAATTTACTTTTCCTATAAGTTCTGGATGGGGCACAGAAGCATTTGTGATTTAAGTACATCTAAAACTTTGTTCCTTCATCTATCATCAGGAGGACTCTCTTCAAACAGCTCTACACTTATACATGAGTTGTGCACTGATCACTTATACTAACTCGTCTGTCTATCTCTACTGTAAACCACATCTCTCACCTCGTACTGAATCAGCTGTCATGAAGGTGGACATTCAGGGCAGCCGTCCGCCACCTCTCCTTCCGCTCTCAGGGACTGACTTCAGGGCTCATCTAAGACAAGAAAAGATAAATAAAGTTAAGGAAACAAATCGAAACTAGAATACATAACAAAATATAAAGAAAAAATAATGGACATGAGCAACACACACACACAAAGATGAACACCCCTATATATGAACTCCAAGCTCTTTCCAGGAGGGTAACATCTGGTGATAATGTTAAGCGTGTCCAGCGCTTGATCTGAACATACTTGAATGACACACTGATACGGTCTATAGTATTGTATGGACACAGTAGTATGTATGTATGTATATATGTATGTATGCATAGTATGGAGGTGACATTTGTAGTGTTGTCCTCTTCTTCTTCTTGTGGCCTTTATCGCTTAGTATCGCTTCATAGGTCCTCTTCAAACTTCGTTTTCTTAGTTAACAGACTTGTCAACTCTTCCCTTGGCTATTTCACCTTCACATACTAAAATACGTCCCCAGGTACCACCCCTCCGGAGACCCAGACCCAGATGGCGGAGAGCAGCTGGGCGGCGAGGGTCAAGGGGGCGTGCCTGTGGGTGTGCGGGCTGCAGGCGGCCAGCCAGACCACCACCGCCACCGAGCACGATCATTTGCAGGGCCTCGCGTCGCTGCAGGAAGACACTCGCATCAAATGTTTCCTGAACATTAACTTTGCAGTGCTGGTGGCGGTGTGTCTCGGACTCTTTGTGTACTTCACCATAGATCCTTTCCCGGACGGCGTGAACCCCAGGCAATACTTACCAAGATCTATAGACTTTTAAATAGTATGATAGTGAATGATGTATATCCTATGTAGATAGTGAATAATAAATGATGGTATGTTTATTAATCTTGCTACTCACCACAGTAACATCGCCGCCGCAGCGACACATCTCATCACGCTAATAGTTGAATAATTTCATACTTGTATTGTTTTAATGGATATATATTTTTGGATTATGATATTTTCTTTTCGGTATTAATATATCAATCAATCATTGGGGGCATACGCCGGGGGGCGCGTTGCCTCGCCCACCCTACGACGCCACTCCCGGGGGTCACCACGCGCGAGTTTCCATGCAGGCTCCTTTCCCATACCAAGCAGCTCTCGACAAGAAACATCAACTTGCCCCAGCCACGAGCCTTGTGAGCGCCCCCTTGGCCTCCTCCACGCCGGATTGTCTCTTACAGATACAACCCGATGGGAAGGATCGGTTTCAGGGTAGCGTGCCACATGCCCATATAGCCGAAGTTGGCGCTGACGGACTATGCAGGTAATAGGCCTCGATTCAGTCTCACGGTGCAATCGCTGATTTGACACGTAATCATCCCAGCGATACCCCATGATTCTGCGAAGACACTTATTACCAAAGGCATTGATTCGTCTCTTCAAGTCACTATTTAGTGTCCATGTCTCACAACCATAGAGTAAGACGGATCACAAGCGATTTGAAGATCCGGATCTTTGTCCTCCTGCACAGGTACCGACAACGCCAAATACTCCCGCTGAGCAAGTCCATAACACCGTGGGCTATGCCAATCCGCCGTAAGACTTCTTGACGTGACCCGCCGTCATTATGGACTGCGCTACCAAGGTATGTAAAACTTTCCAAGATCTCAATGTCCTCGCCACACGCATGAACAGACTGTACTGCTTCATCTAGTAAGTCTCCAAACACCTGGACCTTGGTCTTGAGCCAGGAGACCTCAAGTCCCAAAGGCTTTGCCTCCTCGTGCAGCGCCTCGAGAGCCATCACCAGGACCTCCAGCGACTCAGCAAAGATTACTGCATCATCGGCAAAAACAAGATCAGTGCTCTTGGTGTTGCCGACGGATGCTCCACAATCACTTTGATCTACAACCTTGTCCAATACCCAGTCCATACAAGCGTTGAAAAGTGATGGGGCAAGGACGCACCCTTGCCTCACTCCTGTATTCACAGGAAAGAAGCCGGATACACATGCCCCACACTTCACAGCACTCTCAGTCCCAGAATACAGACCAGTTATCAAACCAATAGTCCTTGCAGGAATCCCTCGAAGTCGCAGAAGATCCCAGAGTGACTCACGATGCACTGAGTGTGGTATTCGTAGTCACATACCATGATTGCTCGTGGTAATTGCTATGATTTTGTTCCATTTCTACTCAGTCAAAATGATTCACTTGATCTTGTAGCTGCCATGGAAAGTACTAGAGCAATCATACAGTACTCCTATTGCAATCAAAAGCTGGCATGACATATTGATTTAATTAGGACAAGACAAAAAGTGAACAATGACCACGTACAATGATGGTATGTGACTACGAATACGGGCATGAATCAAACGCCTTCTTGAGATCAACATAGGCTGCAAGCATCCCCTGTCGAAACTCACGTCGGAGTTCCACCAGGACACGAAGCGCTAGGATACGGTCCGTTGTTGACTTACCAGGCGTGAACCCAGACTGCTGAGGTCTCTGATGCTTCACCAGATGACTGCGAATCCGTGTCAGCAATAGATAGGCAAGCACCTTGCCTGGTACGCTGAGCAGTGTAATACCGCGGTAATTGTTGCAGTCCTGATGGTCCCCTTTCCCTTTCCAGATAGGGGCGACCAGCCCCCTTTTCCAGTCAGAAGGAATGGTACCTGATTGCCACACGGCAGTCAGGACAGCATGCAACCCGCGGATCATGGCCTCACCCCCAGCTTTGAGGAGCTCCGCACTGATATTACAAACATCAGCTGCCTTTCCACCCCTCAACTTTGCTACAGCCTCTCTGACTTCGTCAAGAGAGGGTGCGGTTTCGTCAATGGGAGGATCGGCATCCACTGCCTGTAACCCAGTGGTGTGAAGCTGCTCAGTTGGAGGGTCCACCGTGAACAACTGCCCAAAGTACTCAGCCCAACGAGCCATCTGCCCATCACGTATTAATATAAGTGTTTGATAAAAAAAAACCAGCTGGTGGGTGATGAATACAAGAAGTATGTGTGGGTAATTATTAACAGACGATTCAATCTTTTAATTAAGTATCATAATTAAAGCTTTAAATGCTGTAGCTCTGTCCATCGCTCTCACTTTTGTATGACAAAATTACTAACGTAGCTAGATAAGGTAATAATGTCTCGTTAAGTATTATTAAATAATACTGCATGGAATTTACTAGGAATACATCTGTTTTTGACGCAATCCAGGTCAGTGTGAACCCAAGCTTCAAAATAGTAATGTACCGATGATACATTATGTATGTATGAATATATATATATATATATATAATATATATATATATATATATATATATATATATTATATATATATATATATATATATATATATATATATTATATATATATATATATATATATATATATAACACAGATAATATAAATGTCTATTATCTTGTAATTTTATACCTATGTATTATCTTGTTATTGTTAAGATAATTATATCTGTTAGAAATGTAATATAGTAATCCTAGTGAAGGATTATCCGGTGGTGTATCCGGCGGGGTGACGGTCCATGAGTGCCGCTGGAGGCCCTGACGGATCCTAAAGCTGAATCTCTACGACAAACTGTCTACCTTTAAGGTCATGTCACCAGCAATACAGGATAAGCCACTGTAGCATTTATGAAATAATTCGTTCTACCTCAAGGAATTAGCTTCCTAATCCAGAATGGAAAATCGGAACTGAGGCGTCGTAAGAAACAGGACGCCACACATCAGGCGTGAAAGACATCGGAATGCCGCCAAGGACGCCATGCCTCAGGCGTGAAAGACATCGGAATGCCGCCAAGGACGCCATGCCTCAGGCGTGCGGGACATTGGAATGCCGCCAAGGACGCCATGCCTCAGGCGTGCGGGACATTGGAATGCCGCCAAGGACGCCATGCCTCAGGCGTGCGGGACATTGGAATGCCGCCAAGGACGCCATGCCTCAGGCGTGCGGGACATTGAATGCCGCCAAGGACGCCATGCCTCAGGCGTGCGGGACATCGGAATGCCGCCAAGGACGCCATGCCTCAGGCGTGCGGGACATTGGAATGCCGCCAAGGACGCCATGCCTCAGGCGTGCGGGACATTGGAATGCCGCCAAGGACGCCATGCCTCAGGCGTGCGGGACATCGGAATGCCGCCAAGGACGCCATGCCTCAGGCGTGCGGGACATTGGAATGCCGCCAAGACGCCATGCTTCAGGCGTGCGGGACATTGGAATGCCGCCAAGGACGCCATGCCTCAGGCGTGCGGGACATTGGAATGCCGCCAAGGACGCCATGCCTCAGGCGTGCGGGACATCGGAATGCCGCCAAGGACGACATGCCTCAGGCGTGGCGGGACATTGGAATGCCGCCAAGGACGCCATGCCTCAGGCGTGCGGGACATTGGAATGCCGCCAAGGACGCCATGCCTCAGGCGTGCGGGACATCGGAATGCCGCCAAGGACGCCATGCCTCAGGCGTGCGGGACATTGGAATGCCGCCAAGGACGCCATGCCTCAGGCGGGCGGGACATTGGAATGCCGCCAAGGACGCCATGCCTCAGGCGTGCGGGACATTGGAATGCCGCCAAGGACGCCATGCCTCAGGCGTGCGGGACATTGGAATGCCGCCAAGGACGCCATGCCTCAGGCGTGCGGGACATTGGAATGCCGCCAAGGACGCCATGCCTCAGGCGTGCGGGACATTGGAATGCCGCCAAGGATGCCATGCCTCAGGCGTGCGGGACATTGGAATGCCGCCAAGGACGCCATGCCTCAGGCGTGCGGGACATCGGAATGCCGCCAAGGACGCGATGCCTCAGGCGTGCGGGACATCGGAATGCCGCCAAGGACGCGATACCTCAGGCGTGCGGGACATCGGAATGTCGCCAAGGACGCGATGCCTCAGGCGGTGCGGGACATCGGAATGCCGCCAGGACGCCATGCCTCAGGCGTGCGGGACATTGGAATGCCGCCAAGGACGCCATGCCTCAGACGTGCGGGACTTCGGAATGCCGCCAAGGACGCCATGCCTCAGCGTGCGGGACATCGGAATGCCGCCAAGGACGCGATGCCTCAGGCGTGCGGGACATCAGAATGCCGCCAAGGACGCCATGCTTCAGGCGTGCGGGACATTGGAAAGCCGCCAAGAACGCCATGCCTCAGGCGTGCGGGACATTGGAATGCCGCCAAGGACGCCATGCCTCAGGCGTGCGGGACATTGGAAATGCCGCCAAGGATGCCATGCCTCAGGCGTGCGGGACATTGAAATGCCGCCAAGGACGCCATGCCTCAGGCTTGCGGGACATTGGAATGCCGCCAAGGACGCGATGCCTCAGGCGTGCGGGACATTGGAATGCCGCCAAGGACGCCATGCCTCAGGCGTGCGGGACATCGGAATGCCGCCAAAGACGTGATGCCTCAGGCGTGCGGGTCATCGGAATGCCGCCAAGGACGCCATGCCTCAGGCGTGCGGGACTTGGAATGCCGCCAAGGACGCCATGCCTCAGGCTTGCGAGGCATTGGAATGCCGCCAAGGACGCCATGCCTCAGGCGTACGGGACATTGGAATGCCGCCAAGGACGCCATGCCTCAGGCGTGTGGGACATCGGAATGCCGCCAAGGAAGCCATGCCTCAGGCGTGCGGGACATTGGAATGCCTCCAAGGACGCGATGCTTCAGGCGTGCGGGACATCGGAATGCCGCCAAGGACGCCATGCCTCAGGCGTGCGGGACATTGGAATGCCGCCAAGGACGCCATGCCTCAGGCGTGCGGGACCTTGGAATGCCGCCAAGGACGCCATGCCTCAGGCGTGCGGGCATTGGAATGCTGCCAAGGACGCCATGCCTCAGGCGTGCGGGACATCGGAATGCCGCCAAGGACGCCATGCCTCAGGCGTGCGGGACATTGGAATGCCGCCAAGGACGCCATGCCTCAGGCGTGCGGGACATTGGAATGCCGCCAAGGACCGATGCTTCAGGCGTGCGGGACATCGAATGTCGCCAAGGACGCGATGCCTCAGGCGTGCGGGACATCGGAATGCCGCAAGGACGCGATGCCTCAGGCGTGCGGGACATCGGAATGCCGCCAAGGACGCCATGGCCTCAGGCGTGCGGGACATCGGAATGCCGCCAAGGACGCCATGCCTCCGGCGTGCGGGACATCGGAATGCCGCCAAGGACGCCATGCCTCAGCGGTGCGGGACATTGGAATGCCGCCAAGGACGCCATGCCTCAGGCGTGCGGGACATTGGAATGCCCGCCAAGGACGCGATGCTTCCAGGCGTGCGGGACATTGGAATGCCGCCAAGGACGCCATGCCTCAGACGTGCGGGACATTGGAATGCCGCCAAGGACGCCATGCCTCAGGCGTGCGGGACATTGGAATGCCGCCAAGACGCGATGCTTCAGGCGTGCGGACATCGGAATGTCGCCAAGGACGCCATGCCTCAGGCGTGCGGGACATCGGAATGTCGCCAAGGACGCCATGCCTCAGGCGTGCGGACATTGGAATGCCGCCAAGGACGCGATGCTTCAGGCGTGCGGGGCATTGGAATGCCGCCAAGGACGCCATGCCTCAGGCGTGCGGGACATTGGAATGCCGCCAAGGACGCCATGCCTCAGGCGTGCGGGACATTGGAATGCCGCCAAGGACGCGATGCTTCAGGCGTGGCGGACATCGGAATGTCGCCAAGGACGCCATGGCCTCAGGCGTGCGGGACATCGGAATGTCGCCAAGGACGCCATGCTTCAGGCGTGCGGGACATCGGAATGTCGCCAAGGACGCCATGCCTCAGGCGTGCGGGACATTGGAATGCCGCCAAGGACGCCATGCCTCAGGCGTGCGGGACATTGGAATGCCGCCAAGGACGCCATGCTCAGGCGTGCGGGACATTGGAATGCCGCCAAGGACGCCATGCCTCAGGCGTGCGGGACATTGGAATGCCGCCAAGGACGCGATGCTTCAGGCGTGCGGGACATCGGAATGTCGCCAAGGACGCCATGCCTCAGGCGTGCGGGACATTGGAATGCCGCCAAGGACGCGATGCTTCAGGCGTGCGGGACATCGGAATGTCGCCAAGGACGCCATGCCTCAGGCGTGCGGGACATCGGAATGTCGCCAAGAATAAGTTTGACGTTTGTTGCAAATTCTTATATATAGTCATGATTTGCTCAAGTATATAGCTTTGATTTATATCTATTGATGATGCTAAAATATGAATGTAAGTTGATATCTTGTAAAAATCAATAAATTAATTGGATCAGTTTTACAATGTTGCTTAGTTAAACCTGACATACTGGAGAGAGAGAGAGAGAGAGAGAGAGAGAGAGAGAGAGAGAGAGAGAGAGAGAGAGAGAGCCCCCCCCCCTCCCAATGCACTTTCTGTAATACGTCTTCTTTTAACGTTTCATATCACGTCTTGAAATCCCTTATGTGATTTCAAACATATACACAAATGGATATGTAAAAAAATATGCAGGGGCAAAATAGCATGTGCTCGTTGATCAACATTTAGGAGTAAGAGTCGGAGAGATTCCCCTGATAGAATGTCTCGTCTTACTATAATTCACCGAATGTCCGTCTGTCTGTCCGTCCGTCTGTCGGTACAGCTGAGGCTCCGGCATTTCTGTCCCAAATTCAACCAAACTTTCAGGAAAGGTTAAAGTTATCCCTGGTATGGTTTTAATCTACATGCGCCAAGGTTCATTCAATCTCTTCATCAGACGAATAAAAAAAAATCTGCGTATGTAGCATAATGCCATTTGGTGTATAAAATGATCCTATGTCCTTCAAAGTATCATAGTAATACGGGTAAAGTAATGATAAGTGAAAATTATGAAAATATTGTTTGAGCTTTTCTTAATCACAGCAATGTTTCTGTACCAGATGATGTATACTCGCCAAAATGTTCTCTACTCAGGTTTGCTTCGTGTACCCATTTCCTCCTCTTCCTGGACAATACCAAAGTCAGCAACATATTTTCTTCATCTGACTCATCACCGCACCACAGAGCACCACTGGCCATCTTAAATAGTAGCATGTAACTGAAGGCATAGCTTGAGATATGCGTCTTTTGGTGTACGGACGAAATAGCGTGCATAGTTAGCACGCATACGTGGCGTAGCTCGCGTAGCTTCTGGTGTGCGGCGGCCTTCGCTTCAAGCGATGAGATAATAATAATTTTAGGGCAAGCATTAATAATTCACTGGTCGACACCAAAAATGGTTCTGAGTTCATTGTGTGTGGGTTGGAAAGCATTTTCGCTGCTGATTTCAAAAATGGCATTGCTTTTTCTCTAGCATGTATTGTTTTTGAAATATCGGCATTTAAAATTTTAATAGCTATTATAATTATATACGTATATATAATTATATAATTAATCGAAACAATCCCCCTACGTTAATATATATTACTCGTAATTAAATTCTGGTGGTGCCTGCGGCTTTATTAGGACCTAATGTACATATCTGGCAAAAAATATACTTAAATTATGTTCCAAATATATCCGAAAATGTGCCACATCTTGGAAATATCCGAAAATATGCCAAATCACAGTAAATTTTGACTTTATATATATATAATATTATATATATATATATATATAAATATATATATATATATATATATATATATATATATATATTATATATATATATATATATATATATATATATATATATATATAATATATATATATATATATATATATATATATATATATATATATATATATCTGTATTTTGGAACACAACTTCGAGATTTTTTTGAGAGAAAGATGCGCTAGTTCGAAGAACAGTCAGATCTAGACTGTTCTTCAGAAGAACAGTCAAGATCTCAAATTGGTATTAAATATACATATGATCAAAACTATACCTAACACACAAAAGTACTCACCCTGCTCCATAGTACATCAGAAGTGTTTCTGTAGTTTGCTCTTTCGTTTGTAGGAGCAGCTACTTTCACGTTGTAGCGTCCAGCAATAGTCCCCTATCATGTTGGGACTGAATCGTCCTTGGTATGGGTTTCCATGGTGGCAATGTCCTGGTGGAAACGTTCCCCCTGCTCATCACTGACCGCGCCAAGATTCGTTGGGAAGAAATCAAGATGTGAATGGAAAAAGTGGATTTTGAGTGACATCCGAGCCCAAGCGCATGGTAACTCTTCAACATGTCATTTACAAGTTCCTCATAATTCGATGCTCGAACATTACCTAGGTAGTTCTTTATAACAGCCAAAAAGCTCTTCCAAGCAGCTTTTTCCAGGGCAGTTAGGCTCTTTACAAAGTCATCATCATTGAGTAGTTGACGAATTTGAGGGCCATTGAAAACACCTGCCTTTACTTTGGCTTCAGATACAGTGTGTTCAAACTTTGCTAACAAATACTGAAAGCCAGCACCATTTTGATCCATGGCCTTCACAAAATTTTTCATTAACCCAAGTTTCAGATGCAATGGAGGTAAGTACACCTTTTCACTGTCAACAAGAGGTTTGTACATACAGTTGAACCTGCCAGGTGAGTCTTTCGGTCGTGCTGGCCATTCCTTTTGTTTGTAATGTTTGCTGTCCGCTCTAGAGTCCCACAAACAAAGAAAACACATGTGCTTAGTGTAACCTAACTGGAGTCCTAGAAGCAAGGAGATTACCTTCAGGTCCCCACACAGATTCCACTGATGTTCTTCATATTTAACAGCAGATAACAAAGTCTTCATAGTTTCATAAGTTTCACTCATTTCATGGCCATGCGCAATTGGAACACTCGGAAGCTTATTTCCTTTATGCAGAAGAACGGCCTTTAGCGTGTTTTTTCCTGAATCTATGAACAGCCGCCACTCACTCTTATCATAAGTGTGAGACCCACAGAGTTGTTCCATGAGTGTGTCAACATCAAAGCAGTAACAGAGCTTGTGTTCCATCTTGAAGAAGCTTGAAAGTTCTTTGTCTACGACGAAACGTGGTGATGAGAACTCCTTCTGGTAGCAAATTCCATTCCTTGAGACGAGATCCAAGGACTTCACTTTTCTCCTTGGGTAGATCTAGGTCCCTAGCAAGGTCATGTAGCCTTTCCTGACTGATGAATTTGGGCTCTCTGTTGTCTGCCATTTCTTGAAAGTCTGTATCCATGGAATTAGCCTCCTCGTTCGAATCTGATTCACTTACAGCACTTGCAATTGGAACATTTGGAACTGGGAGATCAGGACCATGTGGCACAGACCTGATGGCAGAAGGTACGTCAGGATACCTGATTTTAGCTCGCGTTTTTACTGAATATCCTTTGATGTTAGTGAGGCAGAAGTAGCAGTCAGTACTGTGATCCTTTTGTTCACGCCAAACTATTGGGATGCCAAATGCCATGCCTGATGGCCGTTTGCCACGCATCCATTCATTCAAGTGGTTCACACAGGGGTTGCATGCTACGTGAGGGGCCCACTTCTTATCTTGATCACCTATACGGCACTTGAAGTAATGCAGATAAGCTGCTTTAACATTCTTTGTAAGAGGTTTCTTCAGACTGTCAGGGGTAAAAAGTCCACATATGTAACAAAAACTGTCCGATGCATTCACACAGTTACGGCACTCCATCACAGCCCGGTACAAGGTACTATATACGGTAAACCAACTAAAATTAGGACTCCACCCAAATCAAACACATCATATCTGCAAAGAAAAATAAAATGTTTAAACATATGTCAATAGCTGTACGATCAGTAGGTAAAAATGTACTACACAGCCTGCTAACCCCTCGCCAATACGCAGCGCGCACACCCTCCCCTGCTCACTGCACAAACCACACTGACTCAAAAACACTGCACTGCCCTAAATAGGCTTGAGAAAAGAAAAGATTAAGAGTTTAAAATGAAAACATTGGTGAAACCTATTTCTGCTGATTTTACCCATATTTTTTCATGAATTGCGTCTGGTTCTCAAAAACTGGACGTGATAGAGTTAATTGAACATCAGATTCGAGTTCAGCAGGGTCGATTTATCTATAATCAGCTTCATTTAGTCCAGAACCATATCTTCGATTTTTTTTTGTCGACCAGTGTAATTATTAGGTAGCGGCCGCACTGGGAGCGAGAAAGCGGGCGAGAGCTTTATTAGAAATAGATAACGCTCTGGCCGTATAATAATAATAAAGATAGTAGTAATATAATAATAATAATAATAACTGATAATGATATTGATAATATAAATATTACTAATACTAATACTAATACTTATACTTATACTAATACTAATACTAATATTAACATGATAATGATGATTATGTTAATAATAATGATACTCATAATGATAATAGCAATAAGGGTAATTTTGATAAAGTAGTAATAGTAATAATAATGATGATAATAATTGTAATAATAACAATAACAACAATAATAACAACAACGATAATGCTGATAACGATAATAATGATAATAATAATAATGATAATGATAATAATGATAATAATAATAATAATAATAATAATAATAATAATGATAATAATAATAATAATAATAACGATAATAATGATAATAATAATGATAATAATTATAATAATAATAATAACAATAACAATAGTAAAAATAATAAAAAAAAAAATTGCATAAAAGACTACGGAGCCAGTGCTTGGCAAGGCGTCACCGCAGAGTTTTTTCAGTCACACTTTCTTCTCTGTACCGACTTTCTTCGGTCACCCTCGCGCGCGAGCTTCATGTTAAAGCGAAGGCCGAGCTTAAAGTTAACTACTGGACAGTTCACTTTTCTTCTCACTTGGCTCACGCCCCCCTAGGTAATTACCCACGCCCCCCAGGTTAAGAACCGCTGGGTTACACTGTTTAGACTCCACTGTTTAGACTCCTGGGTTCGACAATATAAGACTCTCTTACTATATCGTAACCCATGAAGGCAGTGAACAAGAGCGATGAAGATAGACCGAAAATAAAACTCGACATACGAGTATAAAGCAAAATGATAAAAAAATCGACTACGCAAGAGTTACCCTTCTCCACAGTCTTGGTGGACTGGGCGGAGCTTAGGCGGCCAGGCGTGCGTTGTGATTGGGTCTAATTGCGCTGAGTTCTATACACCAAGAAACTTTGGCAATATGCATACGTGTAAAGTATTGCTAACGCGTGAACAGATAATAACAAAGGAGAAAGAGAGAGAGAGAGAGAGAGAGAGAGGAGAGAGAGAGAGAGAGAGAGAGAGAGAGAGAGAGAGAGAGAGAGAGAGAGAGAGAGAGAGAGAGAGAGACAGACAGACAGACAGACAGACAGACAGACAGACAGACAGACAGACAGACAGACAGACAGACAGACAGACAGACAGACAGACAGACAGACAGAGACAGACAGACAGACAGACAGACAGACAGACAGAGAGAGAGAGAGAGAGAGAGAGAGAGAGAGAGAGAGAGAGAGAGAGAGAGAGAGAGAGAGAGAGAGTCATAAACACGGTGTTACGTGTACTACGCCATTTAGATGGTTTTTCAGATAATATAATCCTACTTATTACATGTAACTTCTGCTACCTCTCCGCCCCCGAGGATGACCAGGGTAGCGATAACGAGTGCCTCCCCGCCACCGAGGGCGAGTATTTCTCCGCCATCGAGGGCGCGTACTGTACCTCTCCGCCACCAAGGGCGAGTACCTCTCCGCCACCGAGAGCGAGTCCCTCTCCGCCATCGATTGGCGAGTATATCTCCGCCACCGAGGGCGAGTACCTCTCCACCCCCGAGGGCGAGTATCTCTCCGCCATCGAGGACGAGTACCTCTCCGCCACCGAGGGCGAGTACCTCTCCGCCATCGAGGGCGAGTACCTCTCCGCCATCGAGGACGAGTACCTCTCCGCCACCGAGGGCGAGTACCTCTCCGCCATCGAGGGCGAGTACCTCTCCGCCATCGAGGGCGAGTACCTCTCCGCCACCGAGGGCGAGTACCTCTCCGCCATCGAGGGCGAGTACCTCTCCGCCATCGAGGACGAGTACCTCTTCGCCACCGAGGGCGAGTACCTCTCCGCCATCGAGGGCGAGTACCTCTCCGCCATCGAGGGCGAGTACCTCTCCGCCACCGAGGGCGAGTATTTCTCCGCCATCGAGGGCGCGTAGCTCTCCGCCACCGGGGGCGAGTACCTCACCACCCCCGAGGGCGAGTACCTCTCCACCCCCGAGAGAGAGTACCTCTCCACCCCCGAGGGAGAGTACCTCTCCACCCCCGAGGTCGAGTACCTATCCACCCGCGAGGGAGAGTACTTCTCCACCCCCGAGGGAGAGTACCTCTCCACCCCCGAGGGCGAGTACATCTCCGCCACCGAGGGCGAGTACCTCTCCACCCCCGAGGGCGAGTACCTCTCCACCCCCGAGGGCGAGTACCTCTCCGCCACCGAAGGCGAGTACCTCTCCGCCTCCGAGGGCGAGTACCTCTCCGCCACCAAGGGCGAGTACCTCTCCGCCACCGACGGCGAGTCCCTCTCCGCCATCGAATGGCGAGTATATCTCCGCCACCGGGGGCGAGTACCTCTCCACCCCCGAGGGCGAGTACCACTCCGCCACCGAGGGCGAGTACCTCTCCGCCACCAAGGGCGAGTACCTCTCCGCCACCAAGGGCGAGTCCTTCTCCGCCATCGAATGGCGAGTATATCTCCGCCACCGAGGGTGAGTACCTCTCCACCCCCGAGGGCGAGTACCTCTCCGCCACCGAGGGCGAGTACCTCTTCACCCCCGAGGGCGAGTACCTCTCCACCCCCAAGGACGAGTACCTCTCCGCCACCGAGGGCGAGTACCTCTCCGCCACCGAGGGCGAGTACCCCTCCACCCCCGAGGGCGAGTACCTCTCCGCCACCGAGGGCGAGTACTTCTCCGCCACCGAGGGCGAGTATCTCTCCGCCACCGAGGGCGAGTACCTCTCCGCCACCGAGGGCGAGTACCTCTCCACCACCGAGGGCGAGTACCTCTCCACCCCCAAGGGCGAGTACCTCTCCGCCACCGAGGGCGAGTACCTCTCCGCCACCGAGGGCGAGTACCTCTCCGCCACCGAGGGCGAGTACCTCTCCGCCATCGAGGGCGAGTACCTCTCCGCCACCGGGGGCGAGTACCTCTCTACCCCCGAGGGCGAGTACCTCTCCGCCACCGAGGGCGAGTACCTCTCCGCCTCCGAGGGCGAGTATCTCTCCGCCATCGAGGGCGAGTATCTCTCCGCCATCGAGGGCGAGTATCTCTGCACCCCCGAGGGCGAGTACCTCTCCGCCACCGAGGGCGAGTACCTCTCCACCCCCGAGGGTCAGTACCTCTCCGCCCACGAGGGCGAGTATCTCCGCCATCGAGGGCGAGTATCTCTCTGCCTTCGAGAGCGAGTATCTCTCCGCCATCGAGGGCGAGTATCTCTCCGCCTTCGAGAGCGAGTACCTCTCCGCCCCCGAGGGCGAGTATTTCGATTTTGCAATATATCATTGAAAATCTTTATCTTTACAATAAAACTTTCATACTAAACTACAACAAATTCATTGCTCGACCACCATGCAATAAATCAATCAGTTTATGCAATCAGATCTATCATTGCAGCCATTTTTATCAGCTCATCCAATCCCATCAATCACTTCCATTTGCTTTTCTGCGTCGGCATGATAGTCTATAGTGTAGTCATATATATATATATATATATATATATATATATATATATATAATATATATATATATATATATATATATATATATATATATATATACTATAATGTCTATATGTCTCTATATATGTCTCTGTCACCCTGAAACATCATGATGTATCAAATAAGAAAATCAACTAAGAATCTTCCCAGCAGCCCAGGGAGGGCAGGTATAGCTACACAGATCGTCACATGTACTACCAACTAGGAAAATCCACTAAGAATTTTCCCAGCAGCCCAGCCTGATGATGCCAAGTGCCTTGGCGAAACGTTGCGCATAAACAACCCCAAGTATGACGAGTGTCTCTGTCACCCTGAAACATCATGATGTATCAAATAAGAAAATCAACTATATATATATATATATATATATATATATATATATATATATATATATATATATATATATATATATATATATATATATATATATATATATATATATATATATATATATATATATATATATATATATATATATAACCCCACAGACCACAACCCTCCACGAGGTGTCGTCGTGGCCTCACACCTGCAGGTATATAGTCAATCCTTAACAGATCTCCTCTCCACTCTGACGCCATACCTAGCAATATAACATAACACCGCTACTACTACCACTACCACTACTATTACCACTACTATTACTGATACTACCACTACCGTGTCTTCAGAAGAAGGAGAGTGTCATGAGTAGGGCCCGGATATTTATGCATTTGCATATTTCATATGCAAATGATACTTCAACGTCATTGAAGCTGTTATTGCGACATTCGACCCTGAGGAGGCTCAGACCATTCAGGAAAGCAAGATCTTACTTGAAACTGAAGGAATGAAGGAAAGCTTGCTCTTCATTGCAACGAATTTTGCGTGAATCTCATCAACAATTACTAGACTTGAAGAAAGGGGACTACTGTTGTCCTCGGCAATTTCGTTGGTTAATGGTGTTCTTGATGAACTGAAAAGTTTGCAGTCTGATGCTTACTATGGTAAACTGAGCAACGTGTTGTACAAAAACAAGGGATTTGAAAAGCTGAAAAAAGTCAGTCAGATAATGTGTGGTGATGCTATTATTGATGAGACGGTACAGCCACTCACTATGTCAAACATGCTATGTATGAAACATGCACCAATCGTCTCGTGTGACGTAGAAAGGGTGTTCTCAGAATATAAAGCTATGCTGACAGACAACGGGCGGAGTTTTAACTTTGAGAACTTACGCCACCATGTCATCATCAAATGCAACCACAATCTGTAATGTCTGAAAATATGTCAGTCTATAATGTAAATACATGTTCATATTTATTTTTTGAAGCACTTTCACATATATATGTTAAATACATTATGCATATTGCTTAATAAACATTAACATTAGTTTCTATTAACTATTTTGTTTCCGTATAACCTGCATTCTTGCCTTTATAAGTGACATTTTTTAGTGCATATAAATGCATATTTGTCCTGTTTTTAGTGCATATTTGTCCAATTTTTAGTGCATATTTGCATGCATATTTCATGGTTTTTTAGTGCATAACTATCCGGGCCCTAGTCATGAGTCTCTAGACTTATTAAGACATCCATGCAAGCGCCCAGTCATTCAAGCCTTCGTTCCTCTATATTTACGTAAGCATTAATACTGCTGAACGCGGTACCCGTGATGTCACACTCGTCTTATCACAACCACCCTCCCCTCTCTTCTCCCCCCACACAACAGTCTAGGCACAGCTCCCTCGCGCCTTTCCTGATTCAACTGCAAGGCCAAACCAAGCCGCTCCCACGGCCCACACACCTCCCGCCAACGCAACAGTAGGCAAGCAACCACAGTATACCTAGAGACCTCCCCCCAGCCCTGCCACCCGGACCACCAGCGCTGACGTGGACATTCTCACAACCACCTCGTTCATCGCCATCGTCAGTCCTGACCTATATCCTGCCTCCCTCCCTTCATCAGCAGCTATTGTGACCCCCGCCCGTCCACCGGCATATTCTCCAACTCTATGTGGGTATGTGAACTCCGCGGGTGATGACACTTGGCCGTAGCTCCGAAACTAACCAAAAGGAATTTTTTCT
Organism: Chionoecetes opilio; assembly: GCA_016584305.1. Classification (NCBI taxonomy): domain Eukaryota; kingdom Metazoa; phylum Arthropoda; class Malacostraca; order Decapoda; family Majidae; genus Chionoecetes; species Chionoecetes opilio. The sequence goes on along the minus strand of JACEEZ010013020.1, from coordinate 147,225 downwards.
AAAATACCCTCATTGTGATTCCCACACCCAAGTTTATCGATTAGTAGTCATTTGATATCACTTAACCTACCTTAACGTAACGTAATATAACGTGACGTGTTCAAGAGTAAGCGCGACATACTGTTACGGGAATATGCCTCTCGCCGACCACCGTCAACAGCTTGCCTCATCACAGCTGCCACTCACCACAGCTGCCTCCAAACACAGCAGCATCACTAATAAACACTACAGTAACCCTCACTACAGCTGCCCCAAAACACAGTAGCTACCACAACAGCTGCCCCAAAACACAGCAACACCCATCACAGCTGCCCCCAAACACAGCAACACCCATCACAGCTGCCCCCAAACACAGCAACACCCATCACAGCTGCCCCCAAACACAGCAACACCCATCACAGCTGCCCCCAATCACAGCAACACCCATCACAGCTGCCCCCAAACACAGCAACACCCATCACAGCTGCCCCCAAACACAGCAACACCCATCACAGCTGCCCCCAAACACAGCAACACCCATCACAGCTGCCCCCAAACACAGCAACACCCATCACAGCTGCCCCCAACCACAGCAACACCCATCACAGCTGCCCCCAAACACAGCAACACCCATCACAGCTGCCACAAACACAGCAACACCCATCACAGCTGCCCCCAAACACAGCAACACCCATCACAGCTGCCACAAACACAGCAACACCCATCACAGCTGCACAAACACAGCAACACCCATCACAGCTGCCCCCAAACACAGCAACACCCATCACAGCTGCCACAAACACAGCAACACCCATCACAGCTGCCACAAACACAGCAACACCCATCACAGCTGCCACAAACACAGCAACACCCATCACAACTGCCCCCAAACACAGCAACACCCATCACAGCTGCCACAAACACAGCAACACCCATCACAGTTGCCACAAAACAGCAACACCCATCACAGCTGCCACAAACACAGCAACACCCATCACAGTTGCCACAAACACAGCAACACCCATCACAGTTGCCACAAACACAGCAACACCCATCACAGCTGCCACAAACACAGCAACACCCATCACAGCTGCCACAAACACAGCAACACCCATCACAGCTGCCCCCAAACACAGCAACACCCATCACAGCTGCCACAAACACAGCAACACCCATCACAGCTGCCACAAACACAGCAACACCCATCACAGCTGCCACAAACACAGCAACACCCATCACAGCTGCCCCCAAACACAGCAACACCCATCACAGCTGCCCCCAAACACAGCAACACCCATCACAGCTGCCACAAACACAGCAACACCCATCACAGCTGCCCCCAAACAGCAACATCACACTGCACAAACGCGCAACACCCATCACAGCTGCCACAAACACAGCAACACCCATCACAGCTGCCCCCAAACACAGCAACACCCATCACAGCTGCCACAAACACAGCAACACCCATCACAGGGTTTATGGAACTGTCGCCGATAGGAACTGTCGCCGAAGCATCAAATGAGAACTGTCGCCGACAGTGGAACGCTCGCCGACGCGGAAATTCTCGGCGACAGTTCCATTTGGAATAGATGTAAAGGAAGAGTAAAGGGTTTATGGAACTGTCTTCTATGGAAGACTATGAAGAGTCTGTCCCCAACCCAGACGAAGCCCATGCTCGGGGCAGGTCTAGCGTTTCAAATGGGGCATTTCTACAACTTGACAAGTTGACGCGCATCAGTAGCTGTCGAGCTGTCCTGCCTACCGTTTCTTTTTTTACTATCAAATGCTTATTTCAGGCCTTTTCCATTTGTGCCCAAGTTGCATGAACCAGTTCTTTCAGTTCAGGGTTGGGTTCTGGGTTCAGGGTTGGGTTCGCGTGTCACAAATGGAACGCAAAAACCCCGTTTTTTGTTTACAAACATACTCAGCTGGCGAGGCAATTTAAGAGAGAGAGAGAGAGAGAGAGAGAGAGGAGAGAGATAACAAGAGGGAGATAACGAGATAACGAGAGATAACGAGAGAGAGAGAGAGAGAGAGAGAGAGAGAGAGAGAGAGAGAGAGAGAGAGAGAGAGAGAGAGAGAGAGAGAGAGAGAGAGATAACGAGATAACGAGAGAGAGATAACGAGAGATAACGAGAGATTACGAGATAACGAGAGGGAGAGAGATAACGAGAGAGAGATAACGAGAGAGTTATCAAGAGAGAGAAATAACGAGAGAGAGATATCGAGAGATAACGAGAGATAACGAGATAGCGAGAGATAACGAGAGAGAGATAACGAGAGAGATAACGAGATAACGAGAGAAATAACGAGATAACGAGAGATTACGAGATAACGAGAGGGAGAGAGATAACGAGAGAGAGATAACGAGAGAGAGATAACGAGAGAGATATCAAGAGAGAAATAACGAGAGAGATATCGAGAGAGATAACGAGAGATAACGAGAGATAACGAGAGATAGCGAGAGATAACGAGAGATAACGAGAGAGAGATAACGAGAGATATAACTCAGCTAGCTGTTATGTGAAGGGATCATATCAAGTTTAAGATCGCGGGAACGCATGGCTCCACCAGCCATGTATGCCTCTTTTATGCCGTCTGACATCCTCTCCGACTCGTGCATGCGGAAAACCCTTCACGATAAGAGAAATAGGGCCCAAGGTGACCATTGTTTGTTATGAACTGAAAACTCTACCCAAGCTACCCACCTCTCAATGTGAGTAGAGAAAGTTCACGGGTTTTGCCGCATCTATACGCGCTTTGCCTCGGACCCAGGTTTTCGTGCGCAAATGGAACGCCTGAACTCTTGGGTTCCGTGAACTGGTTCTTGAAATGTCGCAAATGGAAGAGGCCTTTCTATTATTTACAAAGATTTTTCTTACTATTGCTGGATTATAATTAGTATTATAAGGATCTTTCCTTGTATGAGAGCATTATATTATCATTATCTGGCTCTCTCTAGTACAAATCAGCCAAGTGATGCGCCTCGAAGCGGTAGAGGTCACAAGAAGAAGATCACGCCAAGGTGGCGTGTGGAGGAATTTATGGCGGAAATGAATATATCTTTCTATACCGCCCCATCCTCTCCTCCCTAGTATATTGAATATGTGATTGTCGGCTATAAGGGTTGGGTTAGATGAGATGTGGGGTATTATTTAGTAAGTTGATATCAAAAGGAATAACTTGGCACTACTTCAAAGTGTGTGGAGCGGCGGTGATGAGGCCCGGGTTAACGGGGAGGGGCGTCACCAGTGGCGTCACCAGGAAAAAAAATTTGGGGGGGCTTTAGCCCCGGGGTGGTGATGGACTATCCAGCTGGGGGGTCGGGGGGTAATTTTGAAAATGAATCAGTTCCAGGGTAATTTTGAGGCCAAAAAAAGAGAAGAAAGTGGAATCAAGCTTTAATTACATGACACATAAATTAATAGAGTTATACCATGCATCATACCATATTAACTAAATTTGATAATTTGAAGAAAATTTTTATTCTGTTTATACAAAATAATAAAATTGCCATTTTTCTCTCCACTAACAAACACAAAGGAATTGCACAATGTATGTTTTTGGTTTGTTTCTCAGTAAGGTTTTATCTTGATAATGAAAAAAATATATAAATATACTTACAATATATTCAAGGTATTTCCCTTATTGCACAAAAACAGGTATATACATGGGATACTGTAGTTAAACAGAATAAAGTACATGATCATGATAAAGTAACTAAAAGCCGATTTAACCTGCCTCCCACTGCCTTACCCTGGCACCCACTGCCTTTACCTGCATACCACTGTGTTAACCTGCCTCCCGTCCCGTGTTACCCTGCCTCCCACTGCCTTACTCTGGCTCCCACTGCATTAACCTGCCTCCCATCCTGTGTTAACCTGCCTCCCGTCCTGTGTTACCCTGCCACCCACTGCCTTACCCTGGCTCCCACTGCCTTAACCTGCCTCCCGTCCTGTGTTAACCAATTAATATTAACCAATCAATTATTTAGTTAAGCAATTTTGGGGGGGCTGAGTCCTTGACTTGGGGGGGCTAAGTCCCCCTTAGCCCCCCCGCGGTGACGCCACTGGGCGTGACCTACCGCCCGGTGCCCACAACCACTTCAGTCAAGAACATAAGGAAACTACAAGAGGCCGGTAGTCTTACGTACACGTGGTAGTTCCTTCAACACATGTACATTATCTACATCCACCTTTCATCCCAAGCACTACTTTCGAAGACGACAATATATTATTTTTCTGATTTTCTGGCCTCTAACTGTCATTAATGTTACAGATGCCAGTGACCACCAAAATTTGTAATGAATGGTGGTCAACTAAGGGTTGCCAGACTATCTGACACAGTATTTCCCAACCTGGGGAATACCCCAGGGAACCAACCTTGTTATTAAGCAAGTAAATGTTGTGTTTTGGCTACTTTTTTTCTTCACCACATGAAGGTGGGAGATCCGGATGGTTGAACAGGGGCAAGGGGGAAACAACAGAACAAAGGTTAGGAACCACTGATCTAACAAATAAAAGACAGAATTCCCATGGAAATAGGACAATTTAATGAAAAAAGGACAGTCAAATCTCACCACACATTACTACCACATCCATACCTCACCATTCATTATTCACACATCCATACCTCACCACTCATTACTCCCACATCCATACCTCACCACTCATTACTCCCACACCCATACCTCACCACTCATTAATCACACATCATACCTCACCACTCATTACTCACACATCCATACCTCACCACTCATTACTCACACATCCATACCTCACCACTCATTACTCCCACACTCATTATTACCACACTCATAACTCACCACTCATTACTCCCACATCCATACCTCACCACTCATTACTCAAACACCCATACCTCACCACTCATTACTCCCACACTCATACCTCACTACTCATTACTCCCACACTCATACCTCACCACTCATTACTTCCACATCCATACCTCACCACTCATTACTCCCGCATCCATACCTCACCACTCATTAATCACACATCCATACCTCACCACTCATTACTCACACATCCATACCTCACCACTCATTACTCCCACATCCATACCTCACCACTCATTAATCACACATCCATACCTCACCACTCATTACTCCCACATCCATACCTCACCACTCATTAATCACACATCCATACCTCACCACTCATTAATCACACATCCATACCTCACCACTCATTACTCACACATCCATACCTCACCACTCATTACTCACACATCCATACCTCACCACTCATTACTCCCACACTCATACCTCACCACTCATTAATCACACATCCATACCTCACCACTCATTACTCACACATCCATACCTCACCACTCATTACTCCCACACTCATTACCACAATCATACCTCACCACTCATTACTCCCACACTCATTACTCCCACACTCATACCTCACCACTTATTACAACTCACTCACTCACATCACTCGCTTCGAAGACCGTGATTTGATCGTACTATTTCAAAATAACTTTATTGTTTGAAATCATTAAGAATGTTTATTAAGTAACTGCATAATATAAAAGACCTAAGTAACAAGTCGCCAAAATATACTACCAACTCGAATGTCGAGTTATGGCTGCCTTCAGTATATCAGTGTTCTTATACGTACATGTTTTTTATTACTATATTTTATTAAATATATTTTTTATTTATTTTATCTATTTATCTATTCATCGGGGACCCCTAAATGCCCGGGGCCTGGGGCTGCTGCCTCATTAACCTCAATGTAAATCCGCCACTGGCCATGGCTCACCCATGGTCTTGTCCACGCGAGTCGGACTCGCAATCGGCAGTTTCACCCTCCCGGTGCGAGCTTGGAGCTCATAAATACCGATCTTTGGGTAATGCTGGGCCTCACACACGACACCCACCCATCCCCTTGCTCAAGGGAGACAGTAATTTATCAGTGAAAAAATCCCCGGTAATGAGTGGGACCGGGGATCGAACTCCGGGCGACAGATTGGTGCCTGACGCTGTAACCCACCGAGCTGTCCAGGTGTGTGTGTGTGTGTGTGTGTGTGTGTGTGTTCAAGTTCAAGTTCAAATATTTTATTGCCATAAGAATACACACAAATATTAAATCCATCATTAACCTTTCGTGGAAAAGTCTGCTGAGAAAACTCTCGTTAGCAGACCCAGTTATTAAGCAAGGTAATATGTGCACATTCCAGAGCGAAGACTATTATAGCATCTCTATGCATTCATACAAAACATCTGTAAATATCCTTACTCATACTAACGTATACTACCTATATAAACACACACACGTACTCATACAAACATATTATTATGTAACATATATACATACCATACATATGCACAAACATATAAGAGCATACAGTAAATATATTCATGCACATAAAATAGATGACACACACACACACACACACACACAGACACAGACACAGACACACACAGACCAGACACAGACACAGACACAGACACAGACACAGACACAGACACAGACACAGAACACAGACCACAACACACAGACACAGACACAGACACAGACACAGACCAGACACAACACACACACACACACACACACACACACACACACACACCACACACACACACACACACACACACACACACACACACACACACACACACACACTTTTACCTTATTCGCAGATGACACAAGCTTCATAGTCACAGACAAAAGTCTTTTATCCCTTCACAATAAACTAACTCATGAATTAACTAATGTAAACAACTGGATTAAAGCCAACAAGTTAAGACTCAATATCAATAAAACTCATCTTATGTTATTCCAGAACAGGTCTTTAGTGCATGACTTGGACCCTGTAGGTATAGGTAGGGAAATTGTTAACCGTGTACAGTCAACAAAATTTTTAGGTGTCATAATAGATGAGTATTTCAACTGGCAGCAACACATTTCTCATGTTTGTATTAGTATATCCAAAATTTGTGGTGTCTTGTATCGCATTCGTTACAAACTAACAACTGAAGCAATGTTAATCATATATTATACACTTTGTTATTCACAAATGATGTATTGCATATCAATATGGGGTTGCACTTGGCCATCATTCTTAGACAGCGTGTTCAAGGCTCAGAAGGCAATTCTACGCGTTCTAACGCTGGCTTAGACCGTGCGTGTTTGACCGACTTACGCTTTTTTTTTGCGACTTTTGGCGTTTGGTGCTAGGACCTTAGACCTTGAAGAGTATCCAGCCCTGAAACCACCTACGTTGGGTAGATTAAAACGGGGAAAATCCAGTGGACAGGAATTAGGTTTTTAGGCGAAAATCGAGGCGATTTGGTATGAGAAGTGAGCTGTCCGGCGTCTGGCGGACTTAGTGTAGTTCTGAAGGAATATTTGAGGCCACACTCCGATAGAGTTTTTTGCGCTCTACAACTTTGTCGTCAGTGAAATTTTTCGAATCTTGAGCTTAAGTGGCATTTCTGTGAGTTAGAAGTGAATTATAGTGGTTTTCAGGTGAGCTTCGTGGCATCTGGCGGACTTAGTGTAGGTCTGAATGAAATTCTGAGGCCACACTTCCGATAGAGCTTGTGGCCCTCTACAAATTTGTCTTCAGTGAAATTTTTTGAATCTCGACCGTAAGTGGCTTTTCTGTACGAAAATCCCCTCTGTGCCTGCCCCGCCCCGCCCCGCATAACTTTACTGACCCTGGTTTAAGATCTGCGACGTGCTTCGCACGTCGCAGATCTTAAACAAGGTAGGTTATAGCTTTTCTGATCCTGGTTTAAGATCTGCGACGTGCGCAGCACGTCGCAGATCTTAAACAAGCTAGGTTGTAGCTTTTCTGACCCAGGTTTAAGATCTGCGACGTGCGCAGCACGTCGCAGATCTTAAACAAGCTAGGTTATACCTGTTCTGACCCAGGTTTAAGATCTGCGACGTGCGCAGCACGTCGCAGATCTTAAACAAGCTAGGTTCTAGCTTTTCTGACCCAGGTTTAAGATCTGCGACGTGCTGCGCACGTCGCAGATCTTAAACAAGCTAGGTTATACCTGTTCTGACCCAGGTTTAAGATCTGCGACGTGCGCAGCACGTCGCAGATCTTAAACAAGGCAGGTTATAGCTTTTCTGACCCTGGTTTAAGATCTGCGACGTGCGCAGCACGTCGCAGATCTTAAACAAGCTAGGTTATACCTGTTCTGACCCAGGTTTAAGATCTGCGACGTGCGCAGCACGTCGCAGATCTTAAACAAGCTAGAAACGATTTTGTATGAGAAGTGAGCCTTACGGCGTCTGGCGGACTTAATGTACGTGTTACGGCAATGTCGAGGGTCTATTTCCGATAGAGTTTTCTGCACTCTACAACTTGGTCCTCAGTGAAATTTATCGAATCTCGAACTTAAGTGGCTTATCTGTGAGTTTAAAGGGAATTATAGTGGTTTTCTGGGGAGCTTCGTGGCGTCTGGCGGAATTAGTGTAGGTCTGAATGAAATGTTGAGGCAACAATTCCGATAGACCTTGTGGACCTCTACAACTTTGTCTTCAGTGAAATTTTTTGAATCTCGACCGTAAGTGGCTTTTCTGTACAAAAAACCCCTCTGAGCTTGCCCCGCCCCGCCCCGCATAAATCCATTCCTATCTATAATAATATAAGCGAAAGTGTGTCTGTCTGTCTGTCTGTCTGTCTGTGTGTGTGTGTGTGTGTGTGTGTGTGTGGTATAGGTTCCGCCCCCCGTGGCGCAATCACCTCATATGGCACATTTTTGGAACCGGGTTGACCAGGGGAAGGTCATAAGCCCACTTATGAGATGATTCGATCACTTTTTTTTTTCTTTTTTTTTAGCAGCCTATTAGCGATAATTGTGAAAAAAAAAGTGGGTTGCGAGAATTGAGGAAACCTTGATGTAGGGTGATGGGTAATGGGTGAGTGAATGGGTGGGGTGATGGGTAATGGGTGTGGGGTGATGGGTGAGTGAATGGGTGGGGGGTGATGGGTTGGGGGTGATGGGTGATGGGTGAGGGAATAGGTGGGGAGTGATGGGTAATGGTAAATATAAGCGAAAGTGTGTCTGTCTGTCTGTCTGTCTGTGTGTGTGTGTGTGTGTGTGTGTGTGTGTGTGTGTGTGTGTGTGTCTGGTATAGGTTCCGCCCCCCGTGGCGCAATCACCTCATATGGCACATTTTTGGAACCGGGTTGACCAGGGGAAGGTTTTAAGCCCAATTATGAGATGATCCGATCACTTTTTTTTTTTTTTTAGCAGCCTATTAGCGATAATTGTGGAAAAAAAGTGGGTTGCGAGAATTGAGGAAACCTTGATGTAGGGTGATGGGTAATGGGTGAGTGAATGGGTGGGGTGATGGGTAATGGGTGTGGGGTGATGGGTGAGTGAATGGGTGGGGGGTGATGGGTTGGGGGTGATGGGTGATGGGTGAGGGAATAGGTGGGGGGTGATGGGTAATGGTAAATATAAGCGAAAGTGTGTCTGTCTGTCTGTCTGTCTGTCTGTCAGAGCTGGGCACTTCCGTACCTCTGTCCGTACCTCCGTACCTCCGTACCTACGGACTTCCAAACTAGGTCCGGAAGTCCGGAGGTACGGAAAGTTTTTCAAAGGTACGGAAGTAACAGGTACGGACCTGCGAAATTTTGGGTCCGTACTTCCGTACCTGATATTTTCTATGATGAAAAAAGAAAAAAAACGAAGACGAAAAAACAGTCCACAGAATAACTTTCACGCGTTTTGGCGGGCAATTTGCCACTAGCTGTCAGCTGATCATTTCCTAAGGCGAGATCCGTGCATCTGTGGTGCCTGGTAAACACCAAACGTGCGGCATCAAGCTCAAGATCAACAACGTTTTATGTTTACAGTCACATCACCCGGCAACGCGTTTCAAAGTTTCACTGCTATTGCTTACTGTTTAGTGTTTACAACTAAACATGGACAAATACGTGAAAAGAAGTGATAGCGACAGGAGCAGGAGTGTGTCTGGGGATAGTAGCTGTAGTAGTGTGAGCTACAGAACCAGCACGCCTGCACCATCTGCGTCCAGAACCCATACACCACAGGGGACGTCAGATATTTCTTTGTCTGACGTGGAGCTGGACTCCTCCCAGCTGTTCACCCAGGACATAGAGGAGAGTGGGACTGAACAGGAGGATCAGAGGAAGAGGCAGGAGGGCACCAGACAGCTAAAGGCTATGCTGTGGCACCTTGAGAAGTAAGACAAATCTAACTGTAAAATCTAAGCTCCGCGGGAGACATCTTGCGGCCGAAGAGGTCCAGCCTCAGCAACATAAACTTTGAGCAGCTGGTGTTTGTGAGGGCAACATGCACCTCCTAGGCTACAAGGAGGTGTAGCAGCAGTACAAGGAGGAGAAGGAAGTGGAGTAGGAGTTATACACTCTAGAATAAACTTGTGATTTAAACTAATTAGTCATTTCACTCATTTGTGAACTGTGAAGACTGGAGACAAATTTTATTTTAATTGATTTGATGATTATTTGATGGTAAATATATATTGCTATATATATTTATGAAGCTCTGATGTATTATAGCCTTGTATTTTGTTTTATTTTTGAGGTACTGACTATATTTTTTCAGGCGCGTTTTAATAGTTATAGGGTACAGGTACGGAGGTACGGAGGTACGGAGGTACGGGTACGGACAGAACAAAGTAAAATAAGGTACGGAAGTACAGGTACGGACGACCCGCGTCCCGAAGTACGGAAGTACAGGTACGGACTACCCCAAATCCAGGAACGTGCCCAGCTCTGCTGTCTTGTGTGTGTGTGTGTGTGTGTGTGTGTGTGTGTGTGTGTGTGTGTGTGTGTCTGGTATAGGTTCCGCCCCCCGTGGCGCAATCACCTCATATGAAACATTTTTGGAACCGGGTTGACCAGGGGAAGGTTTTAAGCCCAATTATGAGATGATCCGATGACTTTTTTTTTTTTTTTTTTAGCAGCCTATTAGCGATAATTGTGAAAAAAAAGTGGGTTGCGAGAATTGAGGAAACCTTGATGTAGGGTGATGGGTAATGGGTGAGTGAATGGGTGGGGTGATGGGTAATGGGTGTGGGGTGATGGGTGAGTGAATGGGTGGGGGGTGATGGGTTGGGGTGATGGGTGATGGGTGAGGGAATAGGTGGGGGTGATGGGTAATGGGTGAGTGAATGGGTGTGTGGTGATGGGTAATGGGTGAATGAATGGGTGGGGGGTGATGGGTAATGGGTGAGTGAATGGGTGGGGGGTGATGGGTAATGGGTGAGTGAATGGGTGGGGGTAATACATACATTTCTACATCCATGATTTCAGGAAAGTTAGAAGGGGCTATCTGGAGAGTCCGTGTTTGGTGGGCCTTCGGCCCACCAAACACAGGTGGTGGGCCGAAGGCCCACCACCAATAGCCCTCCGCAGGAGCTAGCCAAAAAGTCCGCCCGGAGGGCGGCTTTGCGGCTAGTATATATATAATAGAGGAACGTGAGCTGAGATTTAGGGGGTGAATCGCGTGCTGCAGCGTTTATTTGAAATGTTACGGCCTACAGTTGGAATACATGTTTTGTTCTACGTCAAATGTGATGTTCTAAAAAGTCGTCCTAATTGCTCTTTGATTTTTAGTTCTCGAGTTGCCACGTATGGATTTTACGGTGTTTTGGTTGTGACGCGTTCATTGGACATTTAACGGCCAACGTTTGTAATACATGTTTTGTTGAACGGCCATTGCCGGTCTAGTGGAAACCATCAACAATGGTCTGTGACTCTTGGTTCGCGAGTTGCCACGTATGAATTTTACGGTGTTTTCGTTGTGACGCGTTTATGCGACTTTTGTCGGTCTAATGATCGTTATCATATTTGAAGCAACGTACGATTTACTATCTTTTGTCAAACATGTACAAACGCTCTACGACTTACGGTTTGGGAGTTAGAGTATGAATATTAGCTTTCCGATCAACAAATATTAATTATTAATTAGAATTTATAAAATTATTAGCACATTAATACTACATTTCCGCTAGAATTTTCTACGCTCTACAACTTTGTCTTCAGTAAAATTTATCGAATCTCGAACTTAAGTGGCTTTAATGTGAGTTTAAAGTGAATTATTGTGGTTTTCAGGTTACCTTCGTGGCGTGTGGCGGACTTAGTGTAGGTCTGAATGAAATGATGACGCAACACCTCCGATAGAGCTTGTGGCCCTCTACAACTTTGTCGTCAGTGAAATTTCTTGAATCGCGACCGTAAGTGGCTTTACTGTACGATAAACCC